>JBBNEX010000215.1:0-44090 GCA_038021265.1 Cyprinella venusta
TAATAGACAGACAATGACACGAAATTACTGATATTTTATTTAAAATGTTGTAATTAAATATTTGTTGATTAAAATAAGCAAAATTCGAGTGCTTGAAGGATAAATAACAATTATTTATTAATATTGTTTGTAATAATCGACAGTAAGCCTTTGATTGGTGTGGTTAAGGAATCCTTTAAGCATACCGCATGTATTAAACCCACACTTTTCAGCTCAATAGACAATGTGATAAACAACGATGAATCCGAAAAAAGCTGAAATTTATTTAATAGTATTAAAAATGTGCGAATATACAGAAGTAAATAATTACTTGAATAGATTTCAGGTTATTAAAAATGGATAACTTAGTCAATATCTTTTTAAACTATCCAATGTTGATCAAACAAAAGTAACGTTTTTTCTTTTATTTATTAATTTGAGATATCAAACAACTTTTTTTATACCTCTTGACAAACTTTCAAGAAAATCTAATAAACGTGCGCAATTATGAGTAAAAATAATTTTTTAAATATAAAACATTTATGCTAGTAAAAAGGGATATTACCTCAAAAAGTAATTTATTTTCGACTTTTCAATTTTATTTTTAACGTATTCAGTACAACGCTTGATTGAAATAAGATTAACATCAATCACATCATTCAAATGTCATTCTAATGATTCCTTAATGTTATAAGAGGCTAATTCTTATAGACCTAGACCTAATTCAATCACTGAAATTTTTCTAACGAATTTCTTAGTAGACTCGTTGAAAAAAAAAATTCTTAAAAACTTTGTGACAAAAGATATCACCAAACTGCTTTCGTGGACCTATCTGTAGCATTCATCCATTACTTATGTCTATTTTTTGTTCAATCAAAACATTAAATTTTATTTATATTTCCTCAAGCCAAAAAAATTCATCCACAATGGTTTTTATTAAGATTAAGATCTTTGAAATAGTGTGTTTTAAAATACTACAATACTCCTTAATTCAAAAAGATTAACAAAGACGTCCTATTCGTTGGAAGAAATAATACTCTCTTATTCGTGTTTTAATCATAAATAGAATTGGATGCATAGAGCGTTTTTTTAATCAAAGAAAATTTCTAATTGAGTATTTTCTCTCCGGTAATATTTTTTGACGGTAGGACAAAAATGCTGTTTCTTCCACCCTTCACATAATATCTAATTTTCAAACTCCTTTTACAAGTGGCTCAAATTACTGAAAAGTCACTTTTTTAGACGCCATTCAGTGCTATAAATTCAACATAAAGTAAAATCACCATTAGTTTCAACTAAAATTTTAAGTTGCGTAAAAACTAATTTAAATTATAATCAAACTTTCGATTTTTTATTATACAGTAGAAACAATTTATTTCTAGGCAAGGATGTTCTTGCTTTCATTTTTTACAGAAATTCCATGTATCGTGCATATTTTATGCTTGACTAAGTTCATATCCGCTCTCAGAAAATATATTCTTCATTTCAATCGTAATTTTCGTGCGCCGTCTTTATCAGCACTCGCAGATTCTCGGATTAAATTAAAATTTTTTTAAATTAATCAATTTTTAAATTTTCTAAAGAACTTTTTGATGCGGTCGATTTATAAAAATTGGCTTGATAATTTCATCCTTTAAATAAAAAAATCGATGCTATATTACTGATATTGTTCCATCAGAAGGAATACTCTTTGAATCAGGATTATTTAATTATACAAAAAGTAGATCCTTATTTCAGTCATCAAGGGAATTCAGTTTAAAAGTACTTTACATTAACTCTTATGTAGATGCGCAGGCTGCTTTTATAAAGGTTTTTCTTTATTTATTAATTATGGATCGTATTTTTGATCAGCTTATAAATTTTATTTCCTGAATGTTATTTTTTCCCTGCCAATCATTAAAGAGTTTAATAAAATCCCGTTTATCATACAAAATCATGTTTTTTTGTCGCTTCTATTTTTTTAATTGATGCCTGTAAAGAATTACTTTAAAAAATTCTAAAACTTATCATTTTTGAGGGCAAAGTTGAGGATGGATATTTAAATCGCTTTTTTTAACATTTTAATGGCCTGATGGCGCATAGCAAAAATTTTTATAAAATTATAGGTTCAAAGATGTAAATTAATAACTTAAAAGTTTATATTTGCTCTCATGATTATCACTCAAGCCTGTAGATAATTAAGCGTTTGTTAAATATGAAATTCATACTTGTCAAAATTTATGTGACAAAATTAAAATTACGACGTCAGTATATTTTTGCAGGCCGTTCAAAAACGGAGTAAAAAGAGTTTCCTGCAATTTAACAAAATATTTATTTAGATTCGAAAACGACTACTTCTAATGATTTGATATTTTTATATTGAACAATACCTTAATTTAAATTTCAATAGGGATTTTTTCTAATTTATTTTGCTTTCGGTTAATTTCATATCATAAATGTATTATTTATAGTTTAAAGTTGTAAATTTCCCGCTTTTTCAAATATTTTTGTCATTAATTTTTCCCGTGTTTTTTCCACTGTCGTAATATTTTATTTTCATTCGTTTTGTAATACTTTTGATTTATTGGGTTATTATTTACTCTATTGCATAAAAAATCAATGGATTTTTTTAAAGATATTAAAAATTCTCAGAAAAATGTCATCAAACTAAATTTGAATTCCTACGAGGCTTCGAAGGACACAAAATTATAGAGTAAAAAGCCATTTTAAAAATATTTGAAACGAATAAAGCAAGATAAAACAAAAAAATAAATTCTTAATGATATTAATTATCGTTGATATAATTATTGAATTATTAGTTAGTTTAAAAATCAATCATTTTGATCATTTCCAAACCATCGAACTAAATAAAATAACTTTTTTACTTATTAAAGAATTTAACGTATCTCGAGCTTGAACCACGACTCTTGATACAAGATCATTTTCCGTTTGACTTAATTCCTCCTCTGTCTTCTCATATTTCCTTAAATCTTTTGGGTATTCCTTTTATAAAATCGCCTGTATATTACCTCCACACTAGGATCAAAATACGGAAATCCAAATTGATAATCTACAATTTTTTCCCCATGATTTCCCATTAAATAGAATTTCGCAACCTCAATCTAAATTGTAAAAGTTTTCAAAATCAAAAATATATTTAATAATCCAATATTGTTTAATTATGATTATAGCAAGGATAACGAGATGTGGAATCACCATCTATTACATCATTATTTGAGTTACCAATTATTCTTTGACCCACACTATTGTTTATTATAGCCTTATAAAATTTTAGTGCGCCTTGAATCTAAAAATTTACTATATTTTTAAATTAGACATTAATTACCCTAGTTTTTGCGATAAGTAACGTCTATTATCTATCGGACATAGAAAATTTTACCTGTATAAGCGTTGTATCGCAACAATTACTAAAGCCGCAATTCTAAAATTTTTACCACAATAATCGCGACATAACGAAATTAAGCAGTATTTTATTTGAATTATATTAAATTTGATTGAGAAACAAAAATGCATTAACGGGTCTGTCAAGGAAATTAGCAAAAGGCGGGCGGCGAATGGGTCTCGTGATAAACAATAAACTATACCAGTTTTTTCATTTACAGGGTCTAGTATTGATAGTTTAATCGGTAAAATAATACTGAACAACTTTTATGAGATATAATACCACAGCATTATGGTATTGATCCCCTATTTTATCACAAATTATAAAGTGGTCTCCCAACGTAGACCACACGCTTTATTATAAACAATTATGTTTCAACCAGGGCAATTAAAAAAGGCTAATCAAGAAAAGTATTAATTTACACCAGGATCGGAGGTATGTGAATCTTAAAAAATTGTATCTGAAACCAAACACAAAATGGTTAGGAAACACTGCATTAAAGAGTTACATCATCGTTTTATTTTTTTTCTAAAATTTTTAAATTGAATAAAGATGTCACTAAAAACGAAAGCATATTTCCTTTATTGGAACATAATGAAAAATCTTAAGATGTCGAGCGTTTCATGAATTAAATAACATTATTACAATCAGTTAAAGCTTATTAGAGGTACATTTATTCTATATCCTAATGATAATTAAGCTGATTTATTCCTTGTTATCGAATTATTGAAAAGTCAATAATAGATTAAGTGTGATTAAAACTCGTATTCCATGTCGATCGACGTGAATTTGTTTGTAAATAAACAAATTTATTTTTTTCCTATATTTAGCTGAAGAGTCTTCTGCTAAATGAAATTTCCCTTTATTAAAATCTGATTAAATATTTCAAACTAAATTATAGAGACTCAACATTAATATTTATTGAATAAGCAGATTATTTGATTGCTGATTTCTGACGAGAGATGCTGATTTAAAGGTAATAGATAAACTTTAATTAATCTCTCGAGCATAATAAGAATTTAATCCCATTTAATTTACAAAAAAATAAAATTTTTACAATTACCTGTTGATTTGCGAGTTAGTTACAGTCTAGAAATTTTGTGTTACTGTAAACCAATTCAAGAAAGGCATAAAAATCAGTTAAAATGAATATTAGGTTCTAGAATTATTTGATGAGAGAAAAACAAAACATATTCACTGTATGCAATCGACTATGATGTATATTCTTGAATTATCTTTGTATAAGGAATCCGAACTATGTATGAATGTAAATGATATAAAATATGTAAATTTATATTTTTCTAGTTTTGGTAAATGCTCTAAATGAGTTATTATTATCAAACTAAAATTCTTTCGGCATAGCAAGAATTAATACCATAAACCAGTGATACACAAGGTGCGAGCACGCCACATAGGTGGATAAATTGATTTTAACAGAGCGAAATTTGATTCAAACGAGAGAAATTTTAAAACTTAATTTTAAAAATCTTGCTTCACATACTCCATCATAACGACATTACAAGTTACGACAATAAAAATATTTTTTCCGATAATGTGTATGAGGTTATACTTAAAATCTTTTTCGGTAAAATATGTTTTTTGATTAAAGATGAAAGTTCGTACTAGTTTCGATGTATTCGTTAATTGTATAAATTAATGTAGAGTAATTCGGATTATCGTTAACTAGGTGTATTTTTTAATTAGTTTACGTTAGGTGTTACAGATTTTTAAAAAACTGTCTGGGACAGACACACTTAATGTTCTTTGAACGCGGATTATAACATAATTATAAATTACCAATATATTATGTTCAAGAAATCAAAAGTCCATTCTTTCATATCTAATCCGAAAATTTTCCTCGGGATTACTTGTCAATAATTTTATGTAATATAAATATCTTAAACACCAGAAAAGACCAAAATATAAAACATCATAATCTTAATGTTTTATCTAATTGCGATTTTGTTTTTAAAATCTGGTTAATATAATTTTTTTAAAATTATTTGATTGAATACATGCATTTTACTGATTTGACTAAAATAATAACTGCGCACAAACTGAATATGAAAATAAAGATTATGAGATACTTTTAATTAAAAAAAAATTTTTGTTTAAGAAAAATGTTGATACATAAATATCTTACCTAAAGAGCTAATTTATTGGGGCAAGAGAATTTTTAAAATCAATAAGGTTAAATTATAAAAGCAGTTGTCGGTAAATAATTTTAACATTAATCCAATTTGTTTGAAATCTAATCGAAAATATATATTGTGAAAAAGACACTTGCGCAATAAATCGGATGAATTGTTACGACAATTTATAATTATCATCTACTTTTAAATTTTAAATTAATTTAATTCAATAAAGGATTAATTAAGTCGTTACCCAATTAATTATTTCTGAATTATTGTAGTTGTAAATTATTTGCATCATTTAATTCATTTGATCATAATTATATTTATTTCAATCATTAAATTTTATTACAATAAAATCTAATATTTGAAAAAGGCAACAAATTTATTATTAGAAATCATATCTTAAAATCTTACCTCTCTCAATTCCGATCTAGCAACAAAGGTCGCCATATATGTGTAATTCTGCCCTTCTTTTAGGATGAAGCGGTAATTAGGCTTAACATCTTGACTCCATTTAACAGGTAAATAACTTCTTTGATCTTTACCAAAAACCATAACAAGTGGAAAAAGACGTGTCATGTTGACTTTTGATGTAAAACTAACAACGACTTTAACAGGTGAGCCAATCACAATTGTATCGTTATCTAATCTTACATGAATGTTAATATTGTCATTAGTGCAATAGTCAAAATTTAGCGAAAAATTTACCATCTTTATGTAATTTTGTAAGTCGTAAATTAGGTTCAGAAATCATTGAAGATATCCAGAAAATTAACCACAACACTATCACCTTCATCGGGAAAATTACAACAATCGAAGTCATTATTTTTTTTTTGAATAATCATCTATTTTTGTTTGATAACACAATCAATGGGATCTAAACATAAACGAAAAACATAATATATTTATAAATGCATTTTAACCGTTTGGTGAAGTAAAATAAATTGAATGACACCAAAAAAAGTAAATACGCGAAATATAGTAAATTTTTGCCAAAAAATATATAATACCGAACTAGATTAGTTTTTAAAATACAGTGAAACCTCGCATTACGTACTCCTCGAATAGCGTGCAACCCCATAGCGTACCTTTTTTCTGATAGATAACTCGCCTAACGAACCTTGCTTCGCATAATGAACAAACCCAGATTGCACTATTTATCTTAACTGCGCAAGTTTGTCATGAATCATCATTTTTTCTTAAGATCTATGGATTTCAATACAAAAAATTGCTCCAACCCGAGGTATTAATTTTACGTCTCGACATAAAAATTAATTTTTTTGTTATTGTATATAAGCACAAGGATTGCCTCGCATAACGATCTTTTCGCATAAAAAACCTACTTCTAGAACGAATTAAGTAGGTTATGCGAGGTATCACTGCATATCTACGATTAAAAATGTTTCAATTTTTGATAAATCGACATAAAAGGGTTGATATTTCAATCGTGAAAGCATTAAAATAGAAATTTGTCAGCTACGAAGTTTAAATTTTAGGTAAAGGAAAATATTTAACTTTGATTAAATCGCTAAAGATAAATCAATTAACATTCTTAATTGATTTAATAATTGTCACAACATTCAATAAATCCGTAGAACCGACTTACCTAAAATAATTTTAGGTCTAAATTATTTTAGGTGTCCACATACCTCAACTTAATACATAATAAAAATATTTGGTAGAAAACTTTCTTACGTGACATTATAATGATCATGGTTTTTGGTAATATCTTTTTGATATCCTAATATACTATCAAATATATGTAACGGCGTCTAAACATCATAAATATCTATTTTAACATCATTATTTACAAAAGTTATTTTTCTTATTGCCAAAATATAATACATAATTAGTGCTTAACTCTTTCATCATTCAATTATTAAAAACGATCAAATTTGACTTTCATTGTGTTATTCGGTACGTGACTTTTTGGCGACGCCGTTTTGGCGATAGATGTTTTGGCGACGCTGTTATGGTGCCGGACGTTTTTGCGCTGGAGTGTTAGCGTAGGAAAGTTTTGTTTAAAAGCATTTGAGCGTTCTATTAACCAATCATATGTTCTTTTTACATAAAAAAAAGATATCATTTTGACACAAATACAAAATAAGTTGGGTCATTATTATCATATCACATAAGAATAAAATTTGTTTGTATGCCAAATAAATAATAATTATCATAATCCTTTTTGAAAAATATTTTTATTTCGGAACCATAAAACTTAAGCGTCAGCTTTCACCTAGTATATCTTCTGTCCACGAAAGAACAATTAATGGAAAAAACTGCACTAATAATATGGTTAAGCAGTGCATCAAAGATTACAAGATTAATTCGGAAAGGCTTGATAAAAAATCTATAAATTTGTAGAATTTATTTGAAATGTTCAAAAGCGACGTAGTCTTTAATTGGCAATTTTGTCATGAAAATAACCCGTCTAAAAAAGCGCACAAAATTCCTCGAAAATTATCCCAGAATGATCAAAATTTTTAAATATTTTCAGAGATCAATAAATCATTGATTAAATCAAAGTAAGTTCTTATAATTTATTGATAAATTAATAAAATGGACGTTTTTCTTAAATCAAAACAAATATAAGACTCGATAAGTTTGATTGAACTTTATTTGTCATTTTAAATATTTTAAAATATTGCATCAGGTTCATTTAATCACTTTAAATTAAAAAAATTAGTTCAGCGCCAAAACGTCCGGCGCCAAAACAGCGTCGCCAAAACGTCCTGGTTCGGTGTTATTTTATATTCGAATACAGCTAAACTAACTTTTTTATTTGTAAAATTTAGGAAAAAGGGCTAAAAACAACAACTCTCAACTCCTAAGATATTTGATATATCAATAAAAAGTTTCAATCCTCAATAAATTATAATGAAAAAATATAATTTACTGCGATCGTACCTAATTAGGCTCTATTCATCAATTAAAGGAAATCAATTAAAGGTTCATAATGGTTTAAAGTATTTTGACCAACAACTGTCAATTGGTAAGATCATCAATTCAATTTTTAATAATTTTATGCCGCAAGATGTGATATAACGTTCAACGCAACCTTTTTTGCAATTAATGCTGAAACTTTTAATATTTTTGCGAATATTGTGTATTAAATTAAAAAATATACTTTGATTTATTACCAAGCGTGGGAATTTATATCTCGTTGATTGCTTTATGTTAAGTTAGGTCGTTTAATTATTTTTCCATCAATTTTTTTAACAAAATTCATTGAGTTAGCCTAAATTCTCGCACCGGGAACGATAGAAGTATTTAGATATTTTTCACTTCGTAGATATTTATGAGATTCTTTCCTGTCGATTCAGTTTTCTAGCTAGTGAGATAAACCGAATGTTCCATTTTACGGCATAAATCTTCAAAAAATAAGTAATTTATGAACTTCCTGCCGATATTGCTCTCGATTATTCATTAGAGCGTTTTATTTACTCCGATGAATAATAATATGCAAAAATTACTCTGAATCAATATTTCAGAATAAATATCGACGGTTGTAAAATAATTTTTAAGGTAGATTCAAGCCAATTGACGGCTTAGTCGTAATAATCAATGCGATTACGACGTCAATCTAGAACTTGTTGTTACCCGACTAAATACGTACAAAATTGTTTAAATAGTGGCATCAATATTGATTTCTTTATCAATATAAACCAAAAAGATAAGAAATATATCGTTAAGCCTTCTATTCGAAGTTATTCGCCATTTTTCAATCTATTTACCTTCGAGTGAAAGATAAATAAATCTAAAATCTGATAAGCTTAGAATTTAGCGCTTTTTACTCTCTTAATGAGAAAAATATAGTTTAAGATCTTATTCAAAATTGAATCTTTTGTTGATTCATCAAACCACATTCACATATTAGTAAACTATCGGGAAACTACTATGAAATTTTTTAGGACTAAAATCTAAATAATATTTTTTTTAATACCAAACTTCATCCCCTAAAGTACTTAGGAGTATTCATTAGAACTAACTGTTACCTTGATTATTTTGACATAAAAACTTTGATATTTCTTTATTAATATGCAAAAATTGAGAAATTGTTTGCCAAATGAGTCTAAAAGTGACACCAAGTTTAGGCCTGACATGATTTGAAGACCGGATTAGGCTTTTAAGTAGTCAGCCTTTTTATTTGTTGTTAATTTTAGTTCTAATGATGAATAAATTCTGAATAAGTTTGATTGATATCTAATTGTAAAAAATCTGCAAAGATTTAGTTTATTATCTGAAAAATCAGACACCTTCAACAACATATCTTGAACAACCTATGTTCGATCAAATACTGCTTTTTATTTTTGATTATCGATGATTCTTTCGGTTTTTAGTGATTCATCTGGATCCATGTAAATTGACACATACTTTATTAGATCGTGACATATTAGAGTTTCTTTTGGTTTTTTGTTAAAATCTCCATAATCTTCTGACTTCTCTAGTCAATGATCACTAGGGCCCCCAAAAATAGCAAAATAAAATAGCAAATTTTGATAAAAAAGACAAAAAATAGCACTTTAAGGAATTTATCCGTCCTGTTTTTTTGATAATAAATCTCGTTTTTCCGTTTTTTATTGAAATAGAAATTAAAGAAATCATACATGTTCTTAGGGTGAAAATTTCTGTCCAACGCTAAAAACTTCTTTAACGTTGAAAATCTTCTTTCGACATCTATTAAGTCGGTGGGCAATTCTGTAAAAATGCACTGGAGGTGGATTAAATATTTTCATTTTTCATGTTTATTATTTCAAAAATTTTATTTTTCGATAGTCATTTCATCATACATTCTTTTAAGACACAAGGATCTTCTTTAAAAGTAATTTGAAAAAGTGTCTGGTACCTAGAAAGCATATTATATTTTTTGATTCCTCAAAGATATCAAAAACGTTAGCCAAAACTTCATAGCACGACATAATTTGTGCTAATTGAAATGACAAGATTTGATTTTCGATTGCATTTTTGGCATTTTCTACAATTTTACCCTCATCTATGAAACTCCTCACCATTCTTTTGATATCTAGTTAATTTTTTGATGATATAAAGAACTGCGTTTCCAACTTGACCAAAGAGTAACACTCACCTTAGGAGTAGTTTTACTGTATCGAAAAGCATGTATCTGGATGTACACTTGATTGTGACAATTTGCACTCCGCCAATAATTTCATTTAAATCTTTTTAATGTGATTTAGCTCTCAAGGCGCAATTGTGAACGAGATTTCAAAGACATTCAACATGAAAAATTTTTTGTTGTTATTTCTTAAATATTAAGCCGATTTAACCATATAAGTTGCAGCATCTGAGATCAGTAGTGTAAAATTTTTAGAAGAAATTTTATATCTTTTAAGAACAGAATAAGTTATATCGTTGATGAACTCTTGCAATAAGATTGACTTCAAGAGGAACAACAGCTAATACCTTGACGGTTGTGGGGTTTATTATCTTACCACCTAGAACATTTACATATTTTACGCTTTTAATTTCAGATTCGTCTATTATCTATAATACCTCCGCATTTTCATAGAATTTCTTTTGATTATGTACTACTTCGTCGAGTAATTTGTTAAGAAGCCTTCTTGCCTAGGTCTTCGAAGGAATTGAAACGTTTAAGTCCGAAATAAAAGATTCTTGATTGCACTGTTTTTTAATTTTGTTAAAAGGGATGCCAGCTTCCAAAAAGGCTCGAACAACTCTCACTAATTTCATTAATGCAAAAAAATGATTGAGATTCGCTATTTTCTTTTATAATTTGTTTTTCGTGCCTTTTAGTTTTTCTTTAATGATCTAAATTCCACTTCTGGTCTGAATTTACTATTGTGGCACACAAATCAAAATATACTATTTTTCTAGGGTTGTATAGAAAACTCCTTAGGGTACTTCTCAACATATTAAATGCCCAAATGTTTTTTTTATTTTTGTCACGCATAAATTATTGAGATTTTGACTTAAAAAAAACTGTTAAATGAAATTAATTTTTTAAAAAAATAATTAAATTATCAATCAAAATTTATGAAAAATAGCAAAAAATAGCAAAAATAGCAAATGCTACCGTTTTGGGGGCCCTAATGATCATTGATCTCAAAAAAAGCTTTATCTATATTTTTGACGTTTTGATTTTTATTAAAAAAATTATTTTCCGATCGTTAAATTAAGATAATACTCCTTTATTGCTGTCACTCGAACTAAATACATGCATGAATAGCTTCAATTATTTACTACCGTTATTGATAAAAAAAATGATTCCCGTGGAAGTTGTCCATATTAGTTATCTCGCAAAACTTGTATGATTAGAAATATTATATTTTACAATGTGATAGGTCAAATTAACCGCAGAGATATTTTTTCAAAATAAAATTTTGCAATGCTTCATTATTAAAATGGTATAATAATGGTGTTTAATGGAACCCATCATCCTGAATTGAAGCTAAGAAGAAAAATTGTAGGCCATTTTATAGAAGACAGTAAATATATTTTATGTAACATCGTAGATTATCGGATACTCTCGTATCATCACTTGTTACAATGGCGACAAGGCGAGATATTCAAAATGCAGGAGACCTTGATGAAATCACAAAATCTTTTAAATTCGAAGCATTCGACGAAACATGTGAACCTTGGGAAATTTACAAAAAAAGATTCGAACACGCCCTAAGAATACACGTTGGGTATAGTACACAAATTGAGGACCGGATCAAAAAGAACATCATTATTAACTGTGTCGGTCGAAAGCACTTCCGTGCGATTCTTGAAAATTTCGAAAGCAGAGAAATACACCAACTCATCTTTTGCGAAATTGTAAAATTCATGGACGAAAAACACAAGAAGACGTAAAATACATTGTATGAAATATTTACACTAGGGAACACCAAGCGGAATGAGGGAGAAACACCAAAACAATTCGTCTCACGACTACAAGACATCGCTAGGCACTGCGGATTCGAATCCACCACCGAAAACCGAATCAGAGTCCAATTTATCCTCGGTTTTAAAGACTTGGACACCCAAATGGAACTTTTACGGAAATTTTCTCGCGGAGACTGCCTCCTTGAGAATATCGTACGTGAAGCCGAAATGATAATGGACTCGAAGAAAAACGCTGAAGCTTTTCAAAACAACAGCTTGAGTATACAACAACACCAAAACACCGAAATCCTTGCTATTAAAAAGAACGAAGAACACAGATATAATACAAAAACCCTTGATCGAAGAAAGCATTGCTTGAAATGTGGAAAAATAAAGCACAAATCCCTAAACGACTGTCCAGCAAAATCAGCTAAATGCTACGCCTGCCAAACACTTGGTCACTTTGCTGAAGTTTGCGTCAAAAGTGGAAGAGCCAAAATACTAGAACAAAAAAGAACTAGCTTAAACGAAATAGAAAATAAAATTAATCTATTCGAATTTTTTTCTGTCTCTAAAATCATAAACAAAAACAACAAATACACATTAACGGTAAAATTAAACAACATTGATGTGGAAATGTGCGTAGACAGTGGCGCGTGTGTTTCCTGTATGGGAACATCCCTATGGGAAAAAATAGGGGCCCCAAAAACAGAACACGCTCCAGATCTTCGAGGATATACAAATAACCGAATAAAGGTGAGAGGAAGAACCAACGTCAATGTTAAGTTGGGTAGCCACAACAAAACACTTCCTATAATAATTACCATGCAAAACGACAAACCAATTCTTGGAGTAGATTGGATGGACCTGCTGAACATCGAATTAAAAATTAACAGCATTGAAAATACACAATTAAAGAAACCCAACGAAATAATAGATGGCATAATAGATAAATACAGTTCGATTTTCAATCCAAACAACGAAGGCATCAGAGAATACTACGCGTCAATTATAATAAGACCGAACATAACGGCTAATATTTGTTAAGCGAGGAAAGTCCCATATGCCATAACACACAAGATAGACAAAGAACTCGAAAAACTACAAAGAGCAGGAATCATCGAAGAAGTCGAACCTTCTAAATTACATACATTTTGGGCCTGCCCAACAGTAAATGTGATAAAAACGGACGGCTCAGTGAGAATATGTGGGGATTTTAGATGTACGATTAACAAATACATTAACGTACCGCCCTACCCGCTCCCTTCCCTAGAAGACATTCTCGAAAAAATTCAGGGAGGCGAGAAGTTTACAGTCCTCGACTTAAAAGACGCATACCTACAATTAACGGTTGACGAAGACTCCAAAAACTTACTCGGAATTTCAACACACCGAGGATTCTACCGTTATACACGACTACCATTCGGAATTTCCTCTGCTCCAGCTATATTCCAATCTACGATGGACTCCATGCTGAAAGGAATCCCAAGTACAACGTGTTTCCTAGACGACATCATTGTATCAGGAAAAGACGATGCTGAACACATAAAAAATCTTGAAGAAGTTTTGAAAAGAATTAAAAGGTACAACGTTACAACCAAAAAATCAAAATGCCAGTTTTTCGAAGAACAGGTAAGTTACCTGGGACATAGAATCGACAAATCAGGAATCCACCCATTAGACCAAAATTTCACCTCCATACAAGACCAACAATCGCCAAAAAATATAACACAACTTAAATCATTCCTTGGCGCTATATCCTACTATTCCCGATTCATCCTAATGCTTCACCCTAAGTGTCGTCTACTATACAATCTTACAAAAAAAAACACCAAATACAATTGGACAACGGAACACCAAGAATTATTCGATAGCTTAAAAAGAACAGTATCAACATCCAGCACACTAAAACACTTCAAAAACAACAAACCCATATTCATCTCCACGGACGCTTCGAACGATGGAATTGGCGCAGTCCTACTCCAAACTGACGAAGAAGGAAGAGAAAGACCGATTATGCATGTCTCGCCATTCTTACAGAAAGCTGAGAAAAACATTTCAGTAACAGAAAAAGAAGCCTTAGCTATAATATTTGCCACAAAAAAATTTCACCAATATATTTACGGAAGAAAATTCTCATTAATAACCGACCATAAACCTTTGGAAAGCTTATTCAACACAAACAACGGACTCACAAACCATGCTTCAGCCCGAATTACACGCTGGTGGATCCATCTTTGCAACTACGACTACCAAATTACATATAGAACAGGAAAATCTAACGTCATTGCGGATTTCTTATCCAGGCTACCTATAGTAAACGATGAAATTAAAGAAAACGTAATCAAACCTGCAAGAATTAATCTAGTCCACCAAGCTTTCAAATTAAACAAAAAACTCCTAATCTCAGAAACAGAAAAGGATGAAACACTATCTCAAATAAGGAAACACATTAAAATAGGATGGCCAGAGAAAAAGAAAACAAATCCTGAACTTCTACCTTTCTTTGAAAAACGATTCGGACTCTCGGATGAAGAAGGAATACTACTTTGGAACGGACGAATTATCGTTCCGCAAAACATAAGAAAATACGCAATAGAATTCTTTCACCAAGGTCATCCGGGAATAGTTGCAGCAAAATCACTCTCAAATCAATACACATGGTGGCCGACTATCAATAACGACACAGAAAACTTCGTAAAATCATGCCAAAGCTGTCAGTCCCAAGCACAAAACATCGTCGAAACACCGATTATAACATGGACACCAACTATTGAACCATGGGAACGAATACATATTGATTACTGTTACACAAACAAAAAACCATGGTTTGTAATAGTTGACGCCTACACTAAATGGATCGAAGTATATCAAGTTGAAACAAGCGAAGCCTACACGACCCTACGATGTCTTAGGGACGCTTTTTCACGCTTCGGCATACCTAACAAAATAGTATCAGACAATGGGCGACAATTCATTGGAACGGACTTTGAAACATTCTGTCAGGAACAGGGAATAAAACACATAAAAACAACACCCTACCACTCTCGATCAAATGGACTTGCTGAACGAGCAATCAGAACAATTAAAGAAAAATACGAAAAACTTAACAACATAAGCGATACACACGTCAGACTCTCTACCACATTGTATTGGTATAGAACGACAACCCAGAGCACTACTCAACGCTCACCCTCAGAAATGATGATGGGAAAACGACTACGTGGAGCGTTCGACAACCTCATACCAAACATCAAAACTAATATTGACTCAGCGACACTTAAGTCTAAACTTAATCACGACCGCAACACTTCCTATCGAGAATTTAGCAAAAATGACAAAGTATGGATAAAAAATGAACTTGAAAAAGGCTATCGAAGCGGAGAGATATTAAAAAGAACGGGAGACCTATCATACGAAGTCACTACAGAAAAGGGTCAACAAAGAAAGCACGCGGATCAACTAAAAGACCGATACGAAACACTTACAAACGAATCTGAGCAGGAAGAGACAACAATCTCAACACAAAAAACGAACACGGAAAACTACGAAAAACAAGAGGAAGATACAGAAACAACATCCGACTGTTTAAAATCTGAACTAAGAAAATCAACGAGGATTAGAAGAAAACCTCAACTCCCATACGATGAATACACATGACAAAATTTTTGGAAAAAGGCGGGAAATATGTAACATCGTAGATTATCGGATACTCTCGTATCATCACTTGTTACATTTTATATGGTAAATTTAATAAAAGAATATTTAAACATCGATATAATTTTAATAATTTTAAAAAGATTTTGAGGTACTTGGATGGGTATCTGAATGAAATGGCGTTCACGGTAAACACCGACTAATCAATCGAGCCATTTTCGTGACTGAAAGTCGTATTTGAAGGCATTTTAATGATTAAATTAATGTTAAATTAGAGGATCGCTATCTTGTTCCTGTACGCTCCTTAGCGCCACCGCCTTTGTAACTTGATGGCAACACGGATTTATCGTTGAAAAAAACAAAATCTATACTCCTTTTCTATATCAAAATATTTTATCATTTTTTTTAATATTAGAACGAGCCAAAAATGCGGAGAAATCTTTTCTGATCTTTCACATTGATGCTTGCTATTTTATATTTCAAGAAAAAATATTATAATTTTGCTTAACTATGTTTCACGTGGTAAGAATAATAAATTTAAATTCGTGAAAATTAATATGAAAATTTATTGAAGAGCACTACGGATAAAAAACATGAGAAGATGCTTTGGGCCGTGGTCTTATGCGGTTTGACATAATTGCGGTAAAGTAGTAAACTCAATCTTACAATCACAAAGATATACAAGAAAAAGTTGTGACCAATCTTTTTTTTTAAATATGTGAATATTCACAATAAAACATTAAACATAAAAAGATACTCGATGATTCAACGTCCTTGTTTATTTATTATTTAAAATAAAAACAATTAAATAATTACGCGAATGAATACTAGTAAACATAAATAAAAATTATTACTCAAAAACACATCCAGTGATTTAAAGGGTAGTTGCATTATACTAAAAAAAATAATAAAACTGTCAGAAAATGTTTATTATGAACATTTTTGTATCTATAACAGCCAATTTGAGAAAACCGCAAAATTTCGGATGAAGTTTTAAGAAATTTTCGAAATCATAGTTTATTCCGTTACAACGATTTAAATTTTTTTTAATGTTAAATCAAGTACCCTGAAAGCAAGTATTAAGAAATAATTTTTAACAGATTTTTAAAAGTTTATAATCATGGTACAAAAATGTATGTTAGATATTAGCGTAAAAACTAAAAGACAACGATAAAATATTTTATAACTGATCAATTCCCGACGAGTACGCTTAAGTCGTTTTATCAGCATTAATTTTATTGGAAACAAAATTAATAGCGATGCATTTATGCGCAAAAGCTCAAAATTGGCTTAAATAAAATTTTTTAGTATATTTATAAGCAGAGGCTATTGTTTTTTGGAAGACCATAAATTGCTTATCTAATCTGGTATTTTTACTAGCGCACCACCCTATGATCGAAGCCAATGACCGCTAGTTCCAGTGATCCGATTGATAAAAAAATTAGTAATTCTCGTGGATTAATTATTTTAATAAGATTCCAAATCTTATTTTCTCAAAATTTAATTATTAATAACATACATGCGTAGATTATTGTTTTGCCCCCTCCCTAAACATATTAGTTGTTGACAAGAAAATGAATAATGAATTCACTGAAATTCTTAAAAATCTAGTCATCAGTCAGCAGGAGCAGACTAAGTCGTTGATTAAGAATCAACAAAAGCACCAAAAAGAGTTTTTGGAAAACATGGCCAGTTGCTTTCACACACTACGGCCGTTTCACCTTTTGAGCCCTTCCAAGCATCGAAAGAGAGTTTCCAAAACTATTATCTTAGATTGGAACAGCATTTTAAAACTTGTGGGATTCTCTTGGAGGATGAGAAAAAATTGAGGATGCTAAGCTGGATCGGTAGCGAAGCATTCAGTCTTCTAGGGAAAATTCGTCCAGCATTCCAAACCGAATGCTCCTTTCAAGAAATCGTAACCCTTCTTTCCGATTATTGGGAGCAAGAATGCCACTACATTCATGCAAGATTGGAATTCAGCAGGTGTTCGCTGAAACCGGGGGCAATCTTACAAGGACTGGGTTGCTGAACTTCGAAGCTTGGCCCAGAAATGTCGTTTCCGCTGTCCGAATAACACTTGTAAGTTTTCGACAGTTGACGAAAACATCCGGGATGCTATAATTCTTCGCACACCCGACAGGAACATTCAAGTGGCACTTTTACAACAAACAGATCCTTCATTAGAAAAGGTCCTTTCGATCGCGGAATCAATGGTTTTAACTTCCAAAACCATGAGAGCCATTTACCATACCGATGTTCAAGTCGAGGTCAATAAAGTTGCAGGACCAAAAGGCAAAAACTCTCGAGAAAAGTGGAAATCGTGTCGTAATTGCTTCATTTCCCACGACAGAAAAGATTGTCCTTTTTTCCCTAAAGTGTGCAGAAAATGCAACAAATTGGGACACCTTGCAGAGGTTTGTCGATCAAACAGTCCCATTCGAAATAAAAAATATTATAAGAAGTGCGAGTCGTACAAAAATCATCTGAACGAATTAAATTCTAACTCCTACGGTAAAATGGTGCATATCCAAGTTCAATTGGAAAATCAGACGGTTCCTTTCTTGGTTGATACAGGGTCTTCTATTTCTATAATAAACTTTGGAACATTTCAAAAACTAAATAAAACGCTTTAACGAGAAAACTTGCCAGAAATCAAAAGCTTTGGTAACAATCGAATTTCCTTACGTGGCAGTGTTTACGTCTTCTTGAATTTGGAGGGAACGAGACACAATCAAAGATTCTTGTAGCGTCGTCCAGGAACTGCTCAAACATTCTTGGAATAAATGTCATGAAAGAGTTGAGATTAGATCTTAATACACTATTTTAGTGCAATATGATAGAAATTCCACTATTTCCCAAAATTGTCAAGAAATCTTTAAAAAATATGGTGTTCTTTTTGATTCAACTCGATTGGGGGAATGTAAAAATTTTATGGCCACTCTGTATCTGAAAGATAATGCAATTCCGAGATTTTTCAAATCTCGAAGTATTCCATTCGCTTTGCGTGATAAGATAAAAGAAGAATTAGATAGATTAGAAAGCAAGGGTATTTTAGTCCCAGTTAAAACATCAGAATGGGCATCACCTATAGTAGTTGTTCCAAAGAGTAATGGAAATATTCGTATATGTGCAGACTTCCGTGTCGGCTTAAACAGCCAGCTGCACATTGAACAATACCCAATTCCTACAATCGATGAGCTACTTCTTAAATTGAAATCGACAAGGATTTTTTCAAAAATTTATCTTAGTGATGCTTATTTCCAAGTGCCTCTAGATCAAAGTTCACAGCAGTATACAGTTGTAAACACTCCTTTCGGTCTGTACAAGTACACTCGACTTCCGTTTGGCAATATCCAGGGCTCCTGCAATTTTCCAAAGATTTCTGGAATCGATTCTAAATGGCGTTCCAAATTGTGCCACGTTTCTGGACGATATTATAATATCTGGCGAGTCCCTGCAAGAGCATGATAAAGTATTACATGAAGTCCTAGATATTCTACAGGATAATGGACTGAGTTGTAAAAAAGAAAAATGTGAATTTTATAAGAAGATAATTGTCTATTTAGGACAAATTCTTTCCTCCCTCGGAATAAAGCCCTCACCAGGAAAAGTTCAGGCTATCGCGGAAATGCCGATTCCCAAAAATCTCGAAGAACTGGAGTGCTTCATTGGTAAATTGAATTTTTATTCAAAATTCATTCCTAACTATTCGACATTATGTGGTCCGCTCAATCAATTGAGGAAAAAAGATATCAGATATCATTGGGGCAAGGATCAACAGAAATCTTTTGTTGAGTTAAAAAATCGCCTCATTAATGCGACAAACCTTACGAAGTATGATCCCGCGTTACCACTACTCTTAAGTGCGGACGCTTCTTCCATCGGAATAGGAGCGGTTTTGTCGCATAAGTTACAAGATGGGTCAGAAGCCCCGATTGCCCATGCATCAAAAACTTTGAATTCGCATCAGAGGAAATATAATCAAGTTGAGAAGGAAGGGCTAGCAATAATTTTTGGATTGAAAAAGTTTAATCATTTCCTTTATGGCAGAGATTTCCAAATAATTACGGATAATCGAAACCTTATATCTCTTTTCAGTCAAAATAAAAGTTTTCCGATTTTGGCAGCTCAACGTATCCAACGCTGGAATATGACGTTAATGTGGTATCAATATAAAATGGTGTTCCGACCTACCATGCTGCATTCCAATGCAGATGCATTATCTAGATTACCCAGAGGGCCGGATTTTGAGTTCGACCGGGAGTTTTCGGAAGAAATAAACTGCTTGAAACTTGTTGATATTCCTCTTAATTTCAAAAACTCCAACTTGGAACCAAGGAAGATAAACTCCTAAAGCAGGTACTAAAATTCTCATCGAGCTCTTGGCCAAAGATAAATATCGATTCTCCATTACGCTGGTTTTATTCCAATAGGGAATATATATCGCAAGAGAACGGAGTTCTCCTCCTGTGTCGCGGATTTCCACGCGTTATTATTCCAGGGGAATTACAAAAAAGTGCTTTGGTTTGATTTACAAAGGCCATTGGGGCACAGAGAAATGTAAAAAATTGGCTAGAAGATACTGCGTTTGGGAAGGAATAGATAGAGATATCCAAAAAATGACAAATTCTTGTTCTGCCTGTGCTTTCAATGCAAGGGCTCCAAAAAAAATTTCACTCCTTGGCCGAAAGCCAGCAAACCATTTCAAAGAATTCATATGGATTTCCTTGGCCCATTTAAAGGTTCAATGTGGTTGGTCGTCGTCGATGCATTTTCTCATTATCCATTTGTTATTCGAATGAATGGAACTTCTTCGCAGCACACAATTGCTGCTCTCAAAACTGTATTTTCCATAGAAGGCATCCCAGAGACTTTGGTCTCTGATAATGGGACGCAATTTGCGTCTGAAACATTCAAGGAATTTTGTCAGGAAATGCAGATACAGCAAGTATTTTCCCCGCCTTATCATCATGAATCTAATGGTCAAGCTGAACGGTTTGTTCAGACGTTCAAAAGATCGATCGATAAATCAATGGATGAGGGTCTAACATTAGACGATTCCTTTTTTAATTTCTTAATTTCTTATAGGTCGATGCCATTCAACGGTGAAAAAACTCCCTCAGAGTTACTACATGGTCGTCAAATCAGAAATATGCTAGAAGCATCTACTGTGAAATCGAACCTGCAAAGTTACGGTAATTCGGATTTCCAAGTCGGCGATTCAATATGGATGAGGAACTACGTTTCAGATCGGAAATGGATTCCGGGAAAAGTTTATCGCAAGATCGGGTCAAAACTATTCGAAATAGTTGTAGACGGGAAAAGCTACCGCCGACACCGTAATCAGGTAAGGAAAAGAACAGACTTTCCCAACGAAAAATCTCGAAATTCTGAGATACAGCCATACGCATGCTTAGAGGAAACGAAAAATCACGATTCTGAAATTTCTAAAGTTACTCCACTTCGGCGTTCCGATAGGCTGAAGAATAAAGACCGGGTCTTCTATGGGTCGGAGAAAGTGATACTAATTATTAATAACATACATGCGTAATTTATTGTTTTGCCCCCTCCCTAAACATATTAGATGAAACTGCTCTGTTTTATGAATTAATGCCAAATCGCTCTCTTTGCTACAAATCAAAATGCAAAAACACTAAAGAATCAAAGAAACGCGTAACTCTTGTACTTTGCTGTAGTTCAACAGGATCACATAAACTTCCATTAGCTATTATTGTTAACTTTAAAAGCCCAAGAGCATTAAAGGGGTTCAATTATTCTTCCTATCAGGACTATTTTTTTAATTGCAAAGCGTGGATGACGGTTAACATTTTCAATAACTGGTTAAAACGATTTGACTTGAGATCTCAAAGCTAAACAAAAAGGTTTTTTTGATATTAGACAATGCTCCAAGCCATGTTATACAAATTGAATTGAAAAATGTCACGATTATTTTTTTTACTCTTAATATGACTTCTCACTTGCAGCTACTTGATGCTGGAATAATAAATTCCTTTAAAGTGAGATCTAAGAAACTTTAATGTCAGTACAAGATTGACTCTATTGAAAACAATATCGATGGAAAGACTTCACTTAAACACGCAGTAAAATTGAGTTATGAAGCCTAAAATAGCATTCCGGATACTGTTATTCAAAACTGTTGGATAAAGACTTTAATATTGAAATCGCCTATTACAGAAATTCCGGAAGAAGAGGATAATATGATAAATGAATTGACAGAACTCTTTAAAAAATTAATGATCCTCAAGCTGTTGAACTTAACGAATATATAAACTTTAACGAAAAAGTTAAAAATCGCTGGCAATAAGTAATAATATTGAAGAAAAAGACATCATCGCTATGGTTTCGAACGAGAAGGAGGTTGAAGAAGAGGATAAGGAATCTGAGGAGCCTGAAAACTTAAATAAATCATCGATTCAAGATTTACTCGCTTGCGTAAATAAGCTAACAGATTACTTTGATTCAAACCCAAGTCTTAGAAACAAGAAAGAAATTGGTTGAGAATATTTAATAAAAAGATCAGATCTGAGATGAAAAAAAGCCACAAACAAAAATTATTGACTCGTTATTTTAAAAATGTTTAAATATTAGTTTTTTTTGGTTCAAGAACATTTTATTGTCTAAAATTAATAAATTTAATAAAAATAATACGTTCATGCGCTCTCAGACTTTTTCTTTCGCTCATTTGCTTTCGCTCACAAATTTTTCGATCCCCGAGTTGAGCGAAAGATCGAGGTTTGACTGTATATTTGTTTAATCAAAATAACTTTAAAAGGAAAATATAATTACAGTCAAACCTCGATCTTTCGCTCAACTCGGGGATCGAAAAATTTGTGAGCGAAAGCAAATGAGCGAAAGAAAAAGTCTGAGAGCGCATGAACGTATTATTTTTATTAAATTTATTACTTTTAGACAATAAAATGTTCTTGAACCAAAAAAAATAATATTTTAACATTTTTTAAAATATTGAGCCAGTAATTTTTGTTTATGGCTTTTTTTCATCTCAGATAAAATCTTTTCATTATTTTTTCTTAAAAAATTTCATTCTTGTTTCAAATTACTTGGGTTTGAATCAAAATAATCAGTTAGCTTATTTACGCAAGTGAGTAAATCTAAAATCGATGATTTATTTCAGTTTTCAGGCTCCTCAGATTCCTTATCCTCTTATTAAACCTCCTTCTCGTTAGCAACCATAGCGATTATGCCTTTTTCTTCAATATTATTACTTATTGCCAGCGATTTTGAAATATTGTAGTCAAAGTGTATATATTTGTTAAGTTCAACAGCTTGAGGATGATCATTAATTTTTTTAAAGAGTTCTGTCAATTCATTTATCATATTATTTTATTCTTCCGGAATTTCTGTAATAGGCGATTTTAATATTGGAGTCTTTTTCCAACAGTTTTTAAAAACATTATCCGAAATGTTATTCCAGGCTTCATAACTCCATTTTACTGCGTTTTTAAGTAAACTTTTTCCATCGATATTGCTTTCAATAGAGTCAATCTTGTACTGACATAAAAGTTTCTTATCTTACTTATAGTAGTTTATTATTCCAGCATCAAGTGGCTGCAAGTAAGAAGTCATATTAGGAGTCAAATAAATAATCGTGACATTTTTCTATTCAATTTGTATAACATGGCTTGGAGCATTGTCTGATATTAAACAAAACTTTTTGTTAAGCTTTGAGATCTCTAAGTCAAATCTTTTAAACCAGTTATTGAAAATGCTAACTGTCATCCACGCTTTGCAATTAAAAAATAGTCCAGATAGGAAGAATAATTGAACCCCTTAAATTCTCTTGGGCTTTTAAATTTACCAATAATTGCTAATGGAAGTTTATGTGATCCTGTTGAATTACAGCATAGTACAAGAGTTACGCGTTTCTTTGATTCTTTAGTGTTTTTGCATTTTGATTTGTAGCAAAGAGAGCGATTTGCGTTAATTTATAAAACAGAGCAATTTCATCCATGTTGTATATATCATTCCTATCAAACTGCGACAAATAATTTTTTAGTTTAGTTTTTCCTCATCAACTCTTTATATAGTAACACTTGTTGCCTCAACACGCAATAATTGTGATTTTATGTTATACCGGCGTTTAAAATTAGATAACCATCCTTAAGAATATTTAAAATCAGGTGAAACATTTAGAAGATTTCAGAATGAAACAGCTTCTGTCCGAAGTAATTTATTTCAAATAACGAGATTTATGTCTCGTTTTACTTTTTAATTGATATTGCAAAAGTATGTCAAAATCAAGTGATATGGTATCTTGTCGTTCTTAATTTATTCTATTATTTATATATGTAACATTACGCATATGCGAAAAAAATTTTAACAAAATTTGAGCGAAAGCGAGTGAGCGAATGATCAAATGAGCGAAAGATCGAGGTTTGACTGTACATAAATTAAAAAACTAATTTCAATCTGCTGTATTGTTTTGACCGCGGTCGAGAATCACCGATCTGATCGCAGATTGGCGAAGATCCCAGCGATATTTACGATCAACAGAATAATTCATTCTTCTACTTACAATGCGCGGCCAGTCTGGAGAAACTGGCATATCGATAGTTGCATGATAAAAATGAGGGGCGACATAAGTGAGGTATCGTGTTGGAATATTTGCATTAGTACCCTTAATATTTTCGTAACTCAAACAACTTCTTAAATTTCCTGTTAATAAAAGGTTATGGCGCAATGGAACATAAACTTCTGGCAATTTTGTAAGTGATTCACAATGAATAATGATGATTTTGATGTTGAGCATAGTGGCAGCTGCCTGGATTACGTAATGTGATCCATAAGTAGTTTGAATACTGAGATTTTCGCAGTACATTTCGTAGGATTCACAATTAGGATCTTCATCAATCAATGATTTATATAGCTCAGGATGTGTCCTTAAATGGCGGACAATGGATAATCGCATGTCTGTTTCGATGGAAAAATCTAACACACCAAGTGAGTCTTTAATGTAGCGGAGGCAGTCAAACAGATTATTGCTATCAAGAGTGTTAGGCACCTCTTCTAAGCCAAGTTCATAGCACATCCATCTCACGTGTACCAAGTATTCTTGGTAAGAATTCGGTTGGTAATCAAATCCCCTGTCAAATGTTTTTTGTCGAGTTTGACTTTGAATACTTTGTTCAGTTTTGAAACTTTTTTCTATATGTTTCACCAACCTTTTTGAGCTTCTTCACATAGTTTTTAATGGATGTACAAATTGCTTCATACATGAGATGACCATCATGAACGTTTCTTTTAAGCAATTTGATGCAAAAAAGTAAATCAGGATAACTGGGCATGCCTGATAAATAATCAGCTGCATCACCAAATGGATTTTCCTCCTGACCTACAGCCAGGGATCGTTTAGGAACTTTTTTCGGTGGTTGGGATTCAGATTGACTTGTGTTAGATCTAATTGGCCTGTATTTATCTTTTTTCAATTGATTTGCTTCCTTTGTAGCCCATATAACGCCTTTCCCAGAAAGAATTATCATTAATACTCGAACAACCAGATCGACGTGTATTAGTACGTAAATAAAGGGAGCAATATTAAGGTGACATAATGTGTTCATATTTGTTCCATTTTGAAATGGATATCCTCGCATAGTTGGTGGATTGTGTTTAACTAAACAATTAAAGGAACTTGGATATTCACTAAGGAAGGAAAGTACGAAAATAGCGTGCGCAACAGAAATCATGCAAAGAAACGCAACGATACAATGCTTAGAAATATAAGACGATCTTAAGAACGGCGTTTCTGTCATCAAGTACAGTAGCTTATTCAACAAAATATCGATGGCTTTCTGGTTTGCCTCATTATAGGAAAGTTCGGCCGTCATGCGGAGAGATGCTGGATTCCGATAAAATTTAGGTTGAGTTGTAAAAATCTTATATAGAATAGCATAGAAAGCTTCCATCTTTGTGTTGATAGATGGTATTTTTATCCAGCAAACATGGCAAGCAGTGATTAGCATCCACATAAAAAGCATTAAATAAGGGTGAAAGACTACGATCCAGGCTCCAGATTCACTACAACAGCGTGAATTAATATATCGACTTTCAACATATCCATAAGAACTTCCGTTCACGGGGTGAGTGCATATCATACCACACGTATCCACAGAAGCCATTCTTGTGAGCAGTAAAAGCACATTCAAAGCTGTTGCTGCCACAAGATAATCTAGCACGATATCCCACCATGCCTTGAACATGGCAATATTCTTAAACTCTTGTGCTTCTTGTATTTCAGATACAGAAAACATGATAAAAAATATATGTTATTACTTGAACCCTCTATTTCAGATCAAGACGGCTCAATGGCCGCACAAATGCTGTTAATTTTAGAAAAACAATGTATTTTAAGCCAAATTTAATAATTTAATATGATTTTTAAGAAATATTCAATTTATTATTTTATGAGAGTAAATAAACTCCAAAGCCGCTTAAAATATTAATTTATCGAGATAACTTGCGTTATAAGCCAATAAAGATTTCCCAAGACGGTAAGAATAAATAACATTGTATTTGATGATATTCGTTAAAACTGGTCATCAGAGAATAAAAAATTTTAGTAGATCAGTCCTCATGTTTGATTAAACCTTATTTGTGAAAATTTGCCTATTTTGTATAATTTAAAAAATTCATGTTTTTAATTTCTATTTTTGCCTACAGTTCTTTAAAAGCCATTTTATTCGCTAAATTTATCTATTAAATAAAATGTCGGATGTTAAAATCAAATCACAGCAGTAGACTAATTCTCACATTAAGCTGCGATTTCGAACAATTCATAAGATTAAAAAAAAATCGCATTAACGTAATATTAAACAATGATTTGGCAATTTTATTCCAAAAAATGTAAATTTACATCATTTTTAAAACTTCACGCATGGCAAGAATCGCTTGTTTTTTAAATATTCTGGATCCAATGATAAATTATTGTCAATCTAATATCTGTCTGAAATTATTATTTATTAATAGTTCTATTTTAAATAAGAACCTTTTTAAGGAAGGGTAGCAAAAATATTTGAATTTGGTGCAAAATTTTTGCTGAAACATTACAGAATGGTTCTTATGTGAGCTATTAATAGTATCATGCTTATCTGGCTATCATGTTTCTCTTTTAATCCCAAATTAGAACCAAATCAAGTCTTTGAGAAAAAATACTAAAAATTATGAAAGCATCGATTCATCAATTCCTAACCTTGCTATAACCTTATTAACCCACAAGAAGCATTTTATTTACCAGGTTTTTGATCAAATGTCTATTGCTCGATTCGTGTTTCATCCAAAACTTGTGTCAGCTTAAACAATCAAGGAATCACTCACATGTCGTCTATCGATTTTTTTATAACATCCTTGTCATTAATTAAGCTTTATCGATATTATTTTATTTAATCAATGAAAATTACAAACTAATGATCATGTCAATCAGTGAAATTAATAAATATGTGTGTTACCCAGCAATTTTTTTCTGACTGCCTGAGGGAATCTGGCCCTCCATTTTAACTACCTTTTTTATATTTAAGCTGAGATCACTTCACTCGCGAGTATACCAGTGTCATTTGGTATCCAGTTTGTGGTCGTCACTTATAAAAATTTTGCTCATATTGAACTAACTTTATTATTATTCCACTAAATATTCTACTCCTGAACCCGCAGGTATCCTATGTGTGTAAATACAATTTCATCAAAAGTTAATAATTCCTGTTATTTTTATCTTTCTTGGTAGTGGTTATAATCGGGAATCATGATGCTAAAATTTTTTGATTATCCGATCTTATTATATTCAATTACTTTCAATTTAATGCTCTTAAAAAATTAACAATGTAAATACTGCGTTCCATTTAGTGTGAACTACACAAGTACGATTCAACTTCCGCCACAATTATTCCGCATAAGTAAAAAATTTCCTGCTAAATGGAAATTAATATTTTCTGGACAAAAAGAATCATCAGATAAATGTGATTGAGGATAAAAATATTGGTATCACTGAATGTGAATCAATGTACAAAAGCCTTAAGTCAGATGGAAAAGAACAGTAAATGTTAAAATAAATTTTCTAAGAAATCAAAATCATCTCGCCAATAATTTGTTGATTCAGCAATAATCAAAAAAATTCTAGAGATCAATTTGTAAATCTTGTTCATTGATCGAAAAATAGAATCTATTAGCGAAAAAATGAAAAAATTGTCTGTCTATTAGTTTTAAAAAACAAATAAAATAATTATTTTGAGCGAGACACATAAAAACTATGGAATGAAAGCAGAAAAGGGAGGATTATTTAATTTGCAAGATGGATTTCCGATTAAATTACGGGTAAAAATGTTTTAGATCATTCGGATGGTATCTATAAGCCCAAGTTAACATCTTGAAACTCTCAGATCGAATATTAGTATGTTTTATGCTAAAATCAGATCTCTAATGCGGTTTAGGGATATTTTGTAGTTTAAGTGATTAAATTTGACAAAAAATTGATTTTTGCCTGTAAGATAATGTTTTGGCAATATATATGAGGCACTTCGGTAGGTGATGCCTTTAAGAGTCTAATTCGTATAATGAATATACTCTTACACTTAATTGGTTGATTTTTTTTAAATTTAGTGATACATCGCATAAACGTAGTCATCGAATAGCGTGCGCTGCGCACAACATAATTTTTTTTGATTATAGATAACTCGCATAAAGAACCCTGCTTTGCACAATGAACTAAATCAGATTCCACTATTTCGCTTAAGCGCGAGTTTTGTCATGGATTACCCTTTGTTCTTAAGACCGAACGATATCAACATACAAAATTGCTCCGAGCCAAGTTTGTAATTTTTTGTGTCGACATACAAATTAATTATTTTTCTGTTGTATTTTGGTACAAAGCAAGCTTCGCATAACGATCGCTTCACATAAAGAACTTACCCCTAGAACGAATTAAGTACGTTATGCAAGTTATCACTGTATATTGTTAGAATCCAAAAGAGAATGCAACACAGTGTTTCCCAACATGTGGAAAACGCCTCTTAGGCGGGCAATCAGATTTTAAATGGCGTATTTTAAAAAAAGACAGATTGATAAAAACATCAAGTTGCCCCTAGATTAAGGAAAATTTAATTATTTTAAAATTCTTGGTAAGGCTTGTGTAGCATAAACACGTAAATAATCGTAGCCAATCGGAAACTATTCACGTTATAATGGTGCCAGCGTTTAATTCGAACCTACTCCCTGAACAGCTCACAAAGAACCTCGATCCCGAATTATGGCTAACGAAATTCAAACTAATCGCGACTGCAAACCAGTGGAGCGAAGATCAACAAGCGACGCTTTTGCTAGCATTTCTTAGCGACAGCTACTTAGAGGATTACAAGAAAACAAGTTTCTTCAGTGATCCTGCAAATGCCAAGAAACTGGAAAAGATAATGGATCTTATACTCAGAGACAAACGCTCGGAAAACTATCGAATATCACTATTTCGGAAGTTTCAGAGCGCAACACCACTCCCTGGACAAGACATATGCGAATTCACGACGACCATTACAGAATGGCTCATGAACAGCAGACCGGCCCTTCCAAGCGACGAGGTTCAGTTCCAGGTATGCCAAAAGCTGTACGAATGCCTTCCGAGAAACGTAAGTTTACAGCTGCAATTGCTGGATTGCAAGACCCCAAGGAGGATTGCTGAGAAGGCTAACCTTATCCTGAATCAAGATGCCAAAAAGTCGGCGTCAACCAACAATGTTTCATCTGAAAACACAGAATCACAAAGCATCAATGCAATCCAAACAACCTTCTCGAAATCGATTCAAGAGATCTCCGACAAACTTGAGAAGCTCAGTACTGATATCAACATGCTCAAAAAGAATCGGGAGGTGAAAACTAAACACCTTACAACCGAGCGAATCTGTAACAAGTGTGGATGTAGAGGCCACTCCGGGATGCCTGTCGCGGGCAGGCGTTATGCAGAATCTGCTACCGACGAGGTCACTCTGCAAGGATTTGCACTAATAAACCTCTAGACAATACAAATTTTAATATTAACCAATATTCGTCGTCTTGCTCTTCTTTATCATATTATTTAAAAACGTTAAAGGTCATACTCAATAGCACGAAAAAGTCTATATCGGCGCTGATAGACACCGGTTCAAGTGTGTCGCTAATCCACCCCAAACATATTCCCCTTACATCTTTTGAAAAGTACCCATTTTGTCTCCGTGCCGTCAACGGAAAAGAGATAACTACCCTGGGTCTCTGCAATACTTCTATAAGTATTCACGGCACGTCCTACGAAATCCAATTTATTGTCACGAAAGAAATCTCATGGGATGCAATAATTGGAAACGATTTTTTAACATCGCAAAAATTTTTAATCGATTTAAATTCTAGCGAAATTCTAATACAACCAAAATCAATTAATCATATCGTACAAAGTTACAACGTTTCGACTACTCTCGAATCAAACGAAACAACACAACTTAATAGCCTACTTGAGAGGTTTTCACAACTATTTTATACTAAAGACTCTCAGAACCATTCGACTTCTGTAATTAAACACAGCATCGACACTGGTAAGGCAACTCCGATATCATTGAAACCATATCGAATACCAGTACATTTAAAAGAAGCGGCCGAAGAACAGCTGGAAACAATGAAGAAGGAAAACATAATTAGACCGAGCAATAGCCCTTGGTCCGCTCCTTGTGTGTTAGTCAAAAAAAAGGACAACACTTATCGGTTCTGCACCGATTTTAGGAAGTTGAATGCCGTAACAAGGAGAGACGAATATCCCCTTCCAAATATCGATGAACTATTTGACACACTTCAAGGATCCAAATATTTTTCAACCTTGGATTTAAAAGCTGGATTCTGGCAATGTGACATCGATGAAGAGTCGAAGGAAAAAACTGGTTTTACGCCATGGTATGGCGCAGGACACTTCGAATATAACAAGTTACCCTTTGGATTGACAAACTCTCCTGCAACGTTCCAACGCTTAATGGATAATGTCTTGAAGGATACAAAACACTGCCACGCCTACATCGACGATATTATCGTCTTTTCAAGATCTTTTACCGAACACATACAAGATCTAAAGTCAGTTTTTGAGAGGTTGGACGATGCTGGGCTGAAGCTTAATCATCAAAAATGTTATTTCGGGTATACTCAAATCACATACTTGGGCATGATCGTCGACCATGCTGGAATACAACCGAAAAAAGAATCCATAGATATTATCAAGCAATGGCCAAAGCCTGCGAATGTAAAAGAATTACAATCTTTCTTGGGCTTGTGCAATTATTATCAACGATTCATAAGGAATCTTGCAAAAATGGCTGCTCCACTGTATTGTCTGGTTTCAAAAAATTCAGAATGGATATGGTCTAATACACATGACGAATGCTTTGAACAACTTAAGAATGAACTTATGAATATGTGCCTTATGTATCACCCGTGTAATACTGGAAGATTTATTCTGACGTGCGACGCATCAGATTTAGCGATAGGAGCCGCATTGTCACAAGAAACTGCGAACGGAGAACAACCGGTTGCTTTTGCAAGTCAAAAATTGAACTCCCGACAAAGGCGATACTCAGTTTTCGACAAGGAATTTTTAGCCATCATGTTCGGTGTAAGAAAATTTCGACACTACCTGATTGGGGCTAAATTTACCCTTAAAACTGACCACTGTCCTTTATCTCACATAAAATCACTAAAAGATCCCAAAGGAAGAAGAACCAGATGGTTACTAGAACTCGAAGAATATGACTTCGATATACATTACCTCCCAGGAAAGCAAAACGTCATTGCTGACTCTCTCTCAAGAATGGTAAACGAGATTTCTTTAAACATTTGCGATTCAATCGAAGACGAACAAAATAAAGACGAAGCAATAAACTATCTCATAGCTTCAATAAAAAACGGACAAGCTCCATTCAGACCAGTACCAGAAAACGCAATCCCCCTCTGGAATGTCCGTTCAAATCTTACATTGAAGAATAACACCTTGACTTACTTTGGAAGAAGAGGATCAAGAATTGTGATTCCAGAACATCTACGAAAACATGTGTTCGACTTAGTTCACGTTTCGAGCCTAAGACACCTCGGAGTCGAAAAAACAACTGAACTGGCATGCCAAAATTACTTTTGGCCAAAAATGAATGAACATATAAAACAATGGGTCTCGGAGTGTATAGAATGCGCCGTAAACAAGAATAAAAACTATACACCTCGTGCAAACTTTGTCCCCATAACCGCTACAGATCGATTCCAGTGTTGGAACATCGATTTCACAGGACCTTTGCCAACTACTTCCCATGGTAACAGATACATAATGGTGATGGTCGATCACTACACAAAATGGGTGGAGGCGATACCCCTCCAAAATCAAACAGCCGAATCCGCGGCAAAGTGTTTTTTCGAAGCTGTCGTATCAAGATTTGGCGTTCCAGGAAAAATAATTTCCGACCAAGGCACTCAATTCGAATCGAGTATATTCTCACATCTTTGCAAATTCTTAGGTATCAACAAAGTTAGAACGACTGCATATCACCCAGCGGCGAATGGACAGGTTGAAAGGACTAACCGAACGATCAAAGAATTACTTAGAATATTCATCAATGAACACAACACTGACTGGGATGAGAACCTGCCCTACATATTATTTTCCATCAGAATTGCTGTCAACTCAACAACAAAATTTTCCCCTGCTGAAATCGTGTACGGCCAACGATTGCGAACACCAGATCAACTGGAAATACTACCGCTAGAAAAAAAAGTTAATCTCACTTCCTACCACAAACTAATAGAAGACCTAAAGGCCAAAATTGAATCTACAATGCATATGGTACATGAAAACTCCAAAAACTCACAAGAAAAATTTAAACTATACTACGACGAAAAGACCCTTGAAAGAAAGTACAAACCAGGAGAAAAAATCTTAATCAAAGCACAATCAAATTCAAAGTTAGACAAAATTTTCGACGGCCCTTTCCGTATTGTCGAAGAAAACCACCCAACTTATTTGATAGAAGATATTTTTGACAATTCAATACAAAAAAAAATACATCACGACAAACTCTTTCCATTAACCTATCTAGATAAACCACAACAGCCACTAGAATTACCTGGTCCTCGAAGATCCTCCAGAATGCCCAAACCGAGATCTAAAGCAACGAACAACTTTGTGCAAGGGGGCATATGTAGCATAAACACGTAAATAATCGTAGCCAATCGGAAACTATTCACGTTATAGCTTGGCACAAAAAAAGGCTTGGATGAACCGCTTTAATGTCTCAATTTCATACAAAAATGCTGAAAAAAATTCTCGAAAGTAATAATAACTTACTATTTTATTAATTAAGTTTTTCGCTGTTTTTATTGTGTTATGTCTCTTTTTCTGACGTATATGAGGTCATATTTTGCGATGATATTTATCAACAATTTTTTTCTTTAATTCTATCATCTATTAAAGAACGAGCACTATATTCGGCCAGTCAAATTTTCGTCCAATCGCTTGGTGAGATCAGTAGATGATTTTTGATTAGAAGATTTATAGGCGACAAATCTAAATTTTTTCTGTGCTCAAACTGTATTTAGGGTCGTATATATAATCATAGGTAGAACACGAATGATAAAATAAATAGTATTCATCGTACTATTTGTTAACATTCTGCACAATTAGCAATAATTAAGATAGACATTCACTTATAGAATAAAAATTCCCATAAAATTATGCTCAGTGGGATACTGCGTAATGCAGAACATAATCTTATGTTAACTAAATGTTCTCATTTAAAAATTGATTTTTTGTCATGAACACTCAGAGAAATTTCTGAATCAACGATCTCAGGTTTGTTTATATACTGATTAGAACGCCTATATTAACCTAGTCAAGAAGAAAACCTCATTAATCCTGATGAACATTCAAGTCATCACACACAAAGTTGGATGAATAAAGATCAGTAATGCCATGCGTAGCTTTAATTTTCATTGATTATTAGGAAACTAGATGCTAAAGCCGTTTATCATGCTTTATTGCATAATTTGAGTAAAAAATTTTATTTTTAGTGCCAGGACACGTGATCATGGGCGACTAAATTTTTCTGCTAATTCTTAATAAAAGGATTGTGAAATTTTTCTGTCTGTTAACAATTTATTAATTTTCGACTTTTAATTTGCTATTCAGGCTCATAATTTAAGAATACAAAGTTCTCTGTAAAATCAACTCGGTGTCAATGATCATTTTTTTTGCTTGATTTTGCCTTCATTACTAGAATTTATATTTTCGTGTAACTTGGGCATTTAAATTGGAACATCAAAATGTTAATGCATTAATGTTGCAAGAAAAAATTATTTTTGATCTAGAATGGTAGTAATCGGATCAAACTAGAACACTTGAGTGTTGAAAAGGGATATAAAAAAAATCAACCGCGCGAATTAAAAAATTTACATTAATTATTATTTTTTATTAAAAAAGTTAGAAAAATATAAAAAATATGCCGTAGAAACGAATTACCATAAAAATGGTAATCTTTAGCCCAATATTTATATTAATGTATGAATTTTCGATAATATTTTCCCTTTCAACCACAAATCTTGTATTATCCTGCGTCCCACAACAAATAAAACAAATTTTGACTAATTTTGGAAAAATTATAGAAATAATGCGTAAAACGGAAAATAAAAAATCTCAATCAATGCCCTCTAAAATAGATGGTGATATTTCGATTCTATCATTGAATTTTGAGAAAAGCATCATGAAAATTTATGAGTGATGACATAATCAAGCTCATAATATGTACAATTGACCCTTCAATAAACGCAGTTGGAAAAAGCGAAGATTATATTTTACGCGGATCATACCATGAATCTAAGATACAGCGTTTTAAACGAGACTCGTGTGTATTTAGCGAAAATTGACAAAGCTTATTCTATTCTTTACTATTTCGAATCTTTTGATAAAATTTTTCATGATCTTTCTATTTTCTATTATTGTTACCTGGACACACTTACAGAGAGTAAATTTCTTATTAATCTAATTAGATCGCGTCATGGCAACCCATTCATAACAGACATTTTATTTTTTTTATTTTCTTTTAAATATTTGTTTTTCATCTTGAATTTTCAAATTTAGCAATACTATTGAAGAAATTCTGATAAGCTGATCATTTTTAGCGAAAATAATAACCGAATCGACAGTTTGATATAAGGAATGGTAAAATTAATGTGATCTATATGCAGGTGCTAAAATCTACAAATTTAATAGATTAATATAATAAAGTTTGATGATAAGGTTGCATTTGTGACTTTTCTATTTTTAAGCCGGCGGTCGCTAATGCAAATTTTCTACGCTTCTAACAAATTTTCAAAGATTTCAAAAACTTTTTCCGTATTCGCAAAAACTTAAAAAACATTAAAAATGCCCCTATTTATAGTGCATACAGTTAAAAGAGGTATCCCTAGCCAGTGAAACAACCATTCCTCACCTTGACGACATTTATAGATTTGTTTGCACAATGACAACTAACGAATGCCAAATAATGATGAAAACATACTTTACTGGATTTAATTACTGAGACCCTAATTATAAATAATTGATATTGGTTCATAACACCCGGAAGTTTCGTTTATTTACATTGTCTTATCCTTGCGCAAAGTAATAATTAATCTGCCGTTTACATTTTTATTAATATTATATTTCAATTTAAATCTCGGTAGTGTTCTAAATCTAAGATATTTAGTTTATCCTGTTAAATAATCATGTCTGAATCGCAAATCTCAGAGCTGAACATGCTGAAGATGTCAGGTATAGTGTTTTAGTCTCAAAGGTATGGATTGTTACGGAAGACATGTGGTCACCATTTTTGGATCACGAATTCCAACATCAACTGATATTTCTCAAGAAAAAATCGTCGAGTATGTTTATTCCTTTATATTCAAGTTTTATAACCAATTTTTTGAGTAATTTTAAAGAGCGTGATTTCGCCGTCTTATATTTTCACGACTCTGAAAAAGGGATCGGATACTACAACGCAAAGCTTCTTAATCATATTCATAGCTTGTTAGATCATTCGCTCAAGAAAAACACAAAAACTCTCTATATGGTTCATTCAAACAATTTTTTGCGGCTTTTCGTGAAAAGCCTCTGGTTTTTATCCAGGTTTTATTTGCAAATATTGATATTAGAAAATTTTATGAGAAAATTATCTTTTTAGACTCAATCGTTGATCTTTGTCCGTATATAAACGTTTCGTTAATACAAATCCCCACCGAAGTAATAAGGTTAGGCTTTTTTGTTTATAATCAGTTACGAGGAGAAGACAAATGGCCCATTTGACAAAGAAATGCTAACTTCCTCAAAAATATTTGGTTCGGATCTCGCCAGGTAGTTTACTTGCTCTGAGAATAGTATAATCATCGGCGAGAATGGTATGGAACTTCCCATGTTTCTTTCAAGCAGCATTTTACGAGTGCAAGAAGCTGGCATTAATGTCGAGGGCATATTTAGGATATCACCAAATATAAGTGTGATGAAAGAGATATATAAGGATCTGACTTTAGGTATAGAGCATTCTAAAACCCAGATACCGATCTATCAATCCATAAGCCGGCTGTCGCTACCGCAATTATTAAAAAATTTCTATCGTCTCTTCCTGTACCTCTACTGGGAAATGACGCTTGGAATTTAATGAAATCCACCGCTAAAAACAAGCCTGAGAAAAAAACGAAAAAAATACGAGAACATTTAAAAAAACTACCTGAGGTTAATAAGTTCATACTCGGACACATACTTAAAATGGTTGATGCAGTATTCTTTAAATTCCAACTAGATCGTTGATAATTGTTCTCACAATAAAATGGATTATAATAACTTATCGCTTGTTTTAGCTCCTAATTTGCTCTGGGGTGATTCAAAACAGAGTGAAATGACCCAGAATGTATATCTTGCAGCCAATTTTGTGAAGTTCATATTCGAAAATCAACAAACCATATTCGACCTGTAATTTCTATCCTTTAATTTTTATTGAAGCAAATCAAAGGCTTCAGTCGGAAAATCAATCACTAAATAAAGGATTCTGCACTTACCTCTAGTGGACAGATTGTTGATCAACATTTAGAACGTTGATCATTTTATAGTCTCTTTATATTACTTTTTTTCACTTTTATGATAGTTTTCGTTTTTAATTGGTTTTAGAAAAAATAAAAATAGTTTTTACGCGCTGATTGATTCATCGAGTTAAAGGAATCCAGATTGTCGGAAAATATTTCATTCAAATTCTATCTCTTGATTTTGTAGGAGAAGAGTGATTCTTATTTGATATTTTATCAGCAGGCAGGTTGACAAGATTCCAATCGTTCCTACAGAGAAGAATGCCGGTGTCATCCATTGGCACATTTTTCTACTTTAGATCTAAAATCTCATTTAATCGGGCATTATTGCATTATAGATAATAAAACAGTCTGATCCTTTGGTTTCGATGATTTTTTCATGTTCAAATCCGTTAATAATGCAACATCGTATATATTTTGCTTTTAATATTCGACAGTAAAATTCCATTTTTGCCATCCACGATTATCTACTTCATCACCCACTCATGAATGATTTTATTAAAATAGATTTAAATAATGTGAATAAAGCTTCAGTAACTTAATATTCAAGAAAAAATAAAATATATGCGCTTTGCTCTTCTCTTATAAATGCCGTATTTTTTTAATTGTATCAGATAAGCTTATTTTTACACTATTATTGATTTTTAGCCTGATCACTTTTTTAGACGTAAATTTTGGGTATTAATTAATCTAGTACCTAATTTAATTAATTCAGTACCTAATTTTCTTCGCCGCAAAACAAACAAAAAATTAATGAATCTAGTACCTAATTTAATGAATTTGGTACATAATAATCTGATCAAAATAATTTGAAAGAATTATATAATCTTATATTATTTGTTTTACAGATTTAAATTTTATCACAAAAAAAACTAAAATAATCAAAAAGTTTATCGATTTTTCCATGATAAATAAGTTTATTTTTGAAGTGCCCGAGTTGCCAAAGACTTTCTTCCGCGCTTATTTTTAATGCCCAATTCTATCATAATGTATTGAGATGGAATTTTCAGAATATTCATAAAAACGCAGGCATAAACAACATGTTTGCAAATGTATTGCTTGAAGTGGTCAGTACAAGTGCACGAGCTATTTCTCCAGTTGATGTTATCAAATCCAAGCATTTTAATTTTAGCTTGGAGAGCCTCGTATTCTCTAAGGCTTTCCCATGAAAGGGTATTTTTTTTGTTTAAGTATTGGCAAATACTTATATTTATTTCTGAAATCGTTGGTTTTTCCATCCAATATTCTAAGGAAGGGACAAAGAGAATCAGATTACCATCATGAAAATTTTTTATAATCGGAAGTTTTGAATCATTCATTTTTGAAACATTCATCCAAACTTGAGATGAAATATCTACTTCTTGTGAAAAAGAAATGGAATTCGGTAATTCAGGATTTCTGTCCTTTGACCATAGGCAAACCATTTTTTCTTCGAAAATTCCTAAAAATCTTCCCATAGATAATCGCTCTCTTAGAGTTGCTTCACTCTTTATGACGGCATTAGTTCCTTCCAGAGAATTATTTGTGCTTGGATATCCAATGCAATATCCTTCAAACCATCCCTTTTTATCGTAAATCCACTCTTTTTCAATGTAATTAATGAATTCAAAATATTTGGACTCCCATTTATTTTTAAATAAAAGGAATAGTTGCATGAATACTGATTCATTTTCACTTGACTGTAGAATCGTTAGATCTTTTCGAATTAATATTTTATCATTGGTGTCAGAAATCGTTTGCATTTTTCTGTCTACTGCTGTGATCATATGAAACCAACAAAAAACTCTTTTGAAATTAGTTCCATAAGCTTTAACGAATCCCTTTGTAATAGATGTTGCAGCATCCGCAATTAAAATATTTGGCTGATAGTGAAATTGAAAAAGTTCGTGAGATAATTGCTTTAAAGAGTTGAACAAAAAATAAAATGATTCCGACGTTTCATCGGAACAGATTCCAGCGCCAAAAGGATGAAACTTTTTATTCTTATCAGTGGTTCCTATTATTAACACTGGGTATCCTTGATATATCAATTTATATGTTGCATCGGCACAAATATGATTTGATAAACAACATAATTTTACAAGTCTTTTGGTAGTTGCAAACAATCGAAATTTCCCGTTTACCTCTTCATCGTGATCTGTTTCGAATTTTACAATTATTTCGTCATCGCCTTTTTCGAAGCTTTTTCTCTGGTTAGCCCAAGATTCCAAATCATTAAGACTGATCGATGCCTTTCCGTATTGCTTTCTTTTAAGGTATTCCAAGAAATTACAAATCTGGGCTTTTGATGGTATGATAGTTTTATTAGAACCAAAATCTTTTTGAATATTCGCCATTATTGATTTAGGTTTTGTAAGATTTACTTTATAATAATACTCAATTTTTTTCTTGACTTCTTGATTAATTCCTCGACTAAAATTATCTTGTGAGTGTAAAATTGTGCCCCTCAAAACTTGTTGAAATGCTAATTCTTTCGTTAGTGGAATTATACAATACAGATAATGAAGCGTCACACTTAGACTTATTCTTGAATTTACATTTGTAGAATTGTTTTAGTCCATCTTTGGTAGAGATTTTATTATCTTTAGCCCAAATACCCTGCTGTGAAAGGTAATCGTTTAATTCTGTTTGAGATTGTACTTCTTTAACAAATTCATATATTTTTCCGCTTTTCGAGGTGTATTTGATGGTTCAATTTTAATTTTCACGCCCTGAATCTTTTTATCTTCTATACGAATTAATTCCTCCAAATTAGATAAAAAATCTTCATTCGTGCAGACTTGATTTGATGTAATGCCTCTTTCCTGTGAAGATACAGTTTGGTCGTTAGTTAAAAAAATTTGAGAAATATTATCCATAAGTTGTTGAATCTACAAAAATGTCAAAAAAGTGACTCTGACAATGCGCATATATTAAATAAAATAACAAAATTATCTGGATATAAATTAGTTTTAATTCAAAAAAAACTTTCAAGATGTAATAAAATTAAGAAAAACATTAATTTTATTCAAGAACAACAAAAAATTAAAAATTAGGTACTAGATTCATTAATTTAGGTACTAGATTCATTTATTTTTTATTTACTTTTCGGCTAAAAAAATTAGGTACCAGATTCATTAATTTAGGTACTAAATTCATTAATTTTTTGTTTACTTTGCGGCTTAACAAAATTAGGTACTAGATTCATTTAATTAGGTACTGAATTCATATTAACTGGTAAATTTTAGATGTAAATTAACGTCCTTTCAAAATTCATCCTATCGCGCATGCTAAACTAATTCAGCCATTTTTCAGCTGCTGAATCGGTTCAATGGCTAAATTTTCAGATTTTATTAGAATCTCGAACAAATATACAAGAGATAGAATTTGGTACAGGAATGCATATTTTTTCAACAATGGCCAGCCAAAAAAGGCTAGTTTCCTCAACCCGTTGCACGGTCAAGACATTATGATGAATATTGTAACCAAGCCTGCAACTATAAGTCCTGGTTGGATCGTATTTTACTTTCATTTGGGTATTTTGTCATTTGTAGCCTTTAAACTTTAATATTTAGATTTGTTATTTCAATCCATTCAAATTCTAAGCCCACCCGTTAGTTTACGTGTCTTAACATCTAGTTATTTCAAGATCCACCTATTCATGAATGTGTAATACTTGATAACGAAGACCATCATTAATTTATATCATATTTCATAGTCTGAAAATTAGTTTTTCCTTTATTTACCGACTTATACATTGCAGTTGACTAAATTTATCTTATCTTGTTACTTCACATGTCTAATTATTATTAAATTTTCCTTAAGATTTCACATCAGCTTTTTCAAAATCAATTTTTCATAAGAGATTTCTCATTAAATACCTGTGTAAATATTTGTTATTACCTTATCTAAGTGCTTTCTAGCAACAGATAGTCAGCCTTTTAATATTTAGGACGCTTTAGAAAAAACTCGAAACAGTTCTGCTGCAGACGGCTGCATTCAACTTTTTTTTAAATCACAGTTGTAAAATTTTTTTAGTTCGTGTCTATTATTAATTAAATTATTTTTAATGGTAAACACTGGAAATAATTTAAAATAACTGTTTTACAGCTCTTTTCAGCTCATTTAATCTTTTTTTCATATTTCATTGAACATTTTAATTTAAATTTAAAAAAAATATATTTTTAGATAATTAAGACCTAAATTCAGAAAAATCTCAAAAAAAATATACAGCCAAGAATCCATAGGTTGTGCACCCTTTTGCTCTATAATTTTAACTCCCTTCATTTGCTAAAACTTGACTAGGCAAATTCTAAGCTTTATTTTTAGTTTGACAATTTTTTTATCCCGATATAGCGATTCTAAAAATTTACTTCGCATTAATTATTTTGTGTGTTTTATTGCATCAAGACTTCTACGATTAGCATCAATATTAGGTCAATCCTCAATTTATTGCCCTTAAATAAAACCAATATAGCTACGACATTTTACCATGAAAATTTTACTTTTTAAACTATATAAATGAAAATTAAAGCCCTGTTTAACTATATCATTTTTAATATTGATCTTTTTGTTACGCTTTTGTTTTAAACGAGCCATAAGATTACAGAACTAATCTCACCGATTCAACCTATTCCGAATCAACAGATTTGCCAAAGTAGCGTAACCAACTGCTCTTGATTTCACGGACAATCACGAAATTTCAAACCTTTTCCCATGTTTTAGCAAAAAAAATTTAGAGAAAAATTTTAAAAATTTAATGCTAATTCGACTTGCTAAAGCTGATATTGAACTAAGACTTAATTTAACTCCGGTGACCAAAAATAAATTTTTTAGCAATTTTAAAATATTCATACTTTCATCCCTTCAAATTTTGAGAAAACTAAAATAATATATTATTAGTCTCTGATCACGCTCAAAATTTATAAATGTCCTGTGTTCTAGGACTTAAAATGTTACAATTCTGAGTAAAAATAAACTTGGCTCTTGTGGCAAAAGGTTAATCATAAGAAAAACAATAATAATAATAATAAATCTACGCCACTCTCTAGTAACTTAATGCCATACTGCATTATTCCTTCTCTTAAACGATTTTCTCAGAATATATCGGGGGAAAATTCTTCTGAGTAAGGCTCTTTGATATAAGAAGTCTTGAAGTTTCTTTTTTAACAATAGGCGATAAATCTCCTTCTGGTGTCTTGCACGTATATAACCTGAGAAAGAGAGATCTGACGGTTTCATTTGTATGATATGCATTGACGAAATTATAAGGGGGTGATGTTTTCTTGTAATGTTATAAAGGCCATCGTAAATAGGCTAGCTTTCCTCTACCTTTTTTTCAATGAGAACATAATCTCCCTCCTTGTAGAACTTATCGGTGTAATAATGTTGTAATACTGTAACATGTTTTTCCTGCTTTCACAAGCGAATTTATTTGCTTTGTTGTGTATTCTTATTATATTTTGCCTTAATTACTGAACATAATTTTTAGGATCAGATATTTTTCTTTAAGATGTTGCTGAAAGATGAGATCGATTGGTCATTTTTTATTTCTACAGAAAAAATTTCTGCGGTGGAATAATTTGTTGTCCTCATTTATGATTCCTTAGAGATAAGCAGCGCAGTATAGGTATTCATTCCATGATATAGGATTCTTCTCAACATATGTCCTTAGAATTTCTTTAATTTTCTTATTGTAACACTCTACTAATCCGTTACCCTTAAGATGATCGGCCGAGGTACGTGTTTTGTGGGTGCTAATGAATTCACATATACTTTGAAAAATTTCTGATAAAAAAGCAGTACCTGATCAGAGTGTATTTGGTCAGTACTCTATATCTAGAAACGACAAGAGAAAATAGAGCTTGAGAAGCCGTTTGTGCTAATTTATTTGAACAGCCATCATTTCTAACCAATGCGTGAATTTATTGATTCAAACAATTATGCAACGATTTCCTTTGCAGTGAACGAAGTGGTCAGTTAATCTACGTCCCAAAGCTTGTAAGGTTTATTAATTTTTTAGAGGATAATTTTTGCTTTCGGTGATAATTTTTTGATTTTGAAAGCTGACATTGCTGCAATTTCGATATATTTGTGTTACTAACTAGTCAATATTAGGCAATGGCAATGATTGCGGATTAGATTGATCATCTTGTTATTCATCGACTTAAGGCAACGTTATCGTGTGTTAGTGACAAAATGTAATTTGTTAAAGATTGTGGTAAGATTGGCTGTTTGTCTTCGATTGGTCATTAAATATAACATTTTATCTTTTATTATTATGCCTTTTCTGCATTAAAGAATTTTTTTAACATGGATTTAATTCTTATTATCTGTATACAGGTTTTCTGAAATAAATATTAAAAATATTTTAGAATATCGGATTTATCTTTTACTCTTCAGATATATCGATAACAGTAATAATTTCAATGTGAATTATTGACCAAGAAGAGCATTCCGCAATAACATTATTTTTTCATATGATAAATTATAGTCCCAAATTCTTATTCCTCGTGCTCAAGTATGTATCTAGCTCTTTAACCTCTGTAATTTCTTTTAGTTCCATGTTTTTGATTTCAGTACCTAATTTAATGAAGCTGTGAACTAATTTTTTTAAGCCGCAAAGTAATAAAAAATCAATGAATTTAGTACCTAATTTATAATGGCTAATAATTTATTATTTTAGTTATAGTTATCACTTTCCTTCATTAATATCGTTTTTTAGCTTATAATTATTGCATTATTTAATAATGTGTATCATTAATAGTTTTTTATATTTTGTAAGTTTACCTAATGTGGTTACATTTAATGATAAATTTTTTAAGAAATAAGAGAGGTCTGATGATCAGTCATATTAACTTAGAAAATTGTAAATTTAAATTTACTGCAACTATATTAATGACTAAGTACTTATGTTTGAAACAAATATTAAAGCTATGTAAATGAATGTATTTGGTCGAAGTATTTTATTCGTTTATACGAGTTAATAGTGT
>JBBNEX010000216.1:0-44039 GCA_038021265.1 Cyprinella venusta
TGGAAGGGTCTAGAGCCTCCATTTTTGCGCGCTGGTCGAAGCCTCGTGGCCCTCTGTCAGAATCCAGAGTTTCAAGAAGATCGGAGGGGGTCAAAATTTCGGCCAAAAACGACAGTGTTACCCCTTATGTTTTTTTTTCAGGTCAAAACTTAAAACTTTGACATCCGATATCTCGGCTCTGGAAGGGTCTAGAGCCTCCATTTTTGCGCGCTGGTCGAAGTCTCGTGGCCCTCTGTCAGAATCCAGAGTTTTCAAGAAGATCGGAGGGGGTCAAAATTTCGGCCAAAAACGACAGTGTTACCCCTTATGTTTTTTTTTCGGGTCAAAACTTTGACATCCGATATCTCGGCTCTGGAAGGGTCTAGAGCCTCCATTTTTGCGCGCTGGTCTAAGTCTCGTGGGCCCTCTGTCAGAATCCAGAGTTTCAAGAAGATTGGAGGGGGTCAAAATTTCGGCCAAAAACGACAGTGTTACCCCTTATGTTTTTTTTTTCAGGTCAAAACTTTGATATCCGATATCTCGGCTCTGGAAGGGTCTAGAGCCTCCATTTTTGTGCGCTGGTTGAAGTCTCGTGGCCCTCTGTCAGAATCCAGAGTTTCAAGAAGACGGAGGGGGTCAAAATTTCGGCCAAAAATGACAGTGTTACCCCTTATGTTTTTTTTCAGGTCAAAACTTTGACATGCGATATCTCGGCTCTGGAAGGGTCTAGAGCCTCCATTTTGCGCGCTGGTCGAAGTCTCGTGGCCCTCTGTCAGAATCCAGAGTTTCAAGAAGATCGGAGGGGGTCAAATTTCGGCCAAAAACAACAGTGTTACCCCTTATGTTTTTTTTCGGGTCAAAGCTTTGACATCCGATATCTCGGCTCTGGAAGGGTCTAGAGCCTCCATTTTTTGCGTGCTGGTCGAAGTCTCGTGGCCCTCTGTCAGAATCCAGAGTTTCAAGAAGATCGGAGGGGTCAAAATTTCGGCCAAAAACGACAGTGTTACCCCTTATGTTTTTTTTTCGGGTCAAAACTTTGACATCCGATATCTCGGCTCTGGAAGGGTCTAGAGCCTCCATTTTTGCGCGCTGGTCGAAGTCTCTTGGCCCTCTGTCAGAATCCAGAGTTTCAAGAAGATCGGAGGGGGTCAAAATTTCGGCCAAAAATGACAGTGTTACCCTTATGTTTTTTTTTTCAGGTCAAAACTTTGACATCCGATATCTCGGCTCTGGAAGGGTCTAGAGCCTCCATTTTTGCGTGCTGGTCGAAGTCTCGTGGCCCTCTGTCAGAATCCAGAGTTTCAAGAAGATCGGAGGGGGGTCAAAATTTCGGCCAAAAACGACAGTGTTACCCCTTATGTTTTTTTTTTCGAGGTCAAAACTTTGACATCCGATATCTCGGCTCTGGAAGGGTCTAGAGCCTCCATTTTTGCGTGCTGGTCGAAGTCTCGTGGCCCTCTGTCAGAATCCAGAGTTTCAAGAAGATCGGAGGGGTCAAAATTTCGGCCAAAAACGACAGTGTTACCCCTTATGTTTTTTTTTCGGGTCAAAACTTTGACATCCGATATCTCGGCTCTGGAAGGGTCTAGAGCCTCCATTTTTGCGCGCTGGTCGAAGTCTCTTGGCCCTCTGTCAGAATCCAGAGTTTCAAGAAGATCGGAGGGGGTCAAAATTTCGGCCAAAAATGACAGTGTTACCCCTTATGTTTTTTTTTCAGGTCAAAACTTTGACATCCGATATCTCGGCTCTGGAAGGGTCTAGAGCCTCCATTTTTGCGCGCTGGTCGAAGTCTCGTGGCCCTCTGTCAGAATCCAGAGTTTCAAGAAGATCGGAGGGGGTCAAAATTTCGGCCAAAAACGACAGTGTTACCCCATATGTTTTTTTTTTCAGGTCAAAACTTTGACATCCGATATCTCGGCTCTGGAAGGGTCTAGAGCCTCATTTTTGCGTGCTGGTCGAAGTCTCGTGGCCCTCTGTCAGAATCCAGAGTTTCAAGAAGATCGGAGGGGGTCAAAATTTCGGCCAAAAACGACAGTGTTACCCCTTATGTTTTTTTTTCAGGTCAAAACTTTGACATCCGATATCTCGGCTCTGGAAGGGTCTAGAGCCTCCATTTTTGCGCGCTGGTCGAAGTCTCGTGGCCCTCTGTCAGAATCCAGAGTTTCAAGAAGATCGGAGGGGGTCAAAATTTCGGCCAAAAACGACAGTGTTACCCCTTATGTTTTTTTTTCGGGTCAAAACTTTGACATCCGATATCTCGGCTCTGGAAGGGTCTAGAGCCTCCATTTTTGCGCGCTGGTCGAAGTATCGTGGCCCTCTGTCAGAATCCAGAGTTTCAAGAAGATCGGAGGGGGTCAAAATTTCGGCCAAAAACGACAGTGTTACCCCTTATGTTTTTTTTTCAGGTCAAAACTTTGACATCCGATATCTCGGCTCTGGAAGGGTCTAGAGCCTCCATTTTTGCGCGCTGGTCGAAGTCTCGTGGCCCTCTGTCAGAATCCAGAGTTTCAAGAAGATCGGAGGGGGTCAAAATTTCGGCCAAAAACGACAGTGTTACCCCTTATGTTTTTTTTTCATGTCAAAACTTTGACATCCGATATCTCGGCTCTGGAAGGGTCTAGAGCCTCCATTTTTGCGCGCTGGTCGAAGTCTCGTGGCCCTCTGTCAGAATCCAGAGTTTCAAGAAGATCGGAGGGGGTCAAAATTTCGGCCAAAAACGACAGTGTTACCCCTTATGTTTTTTTTTCAGGTCAAAACTTTGACATCCGATATCTCGGCTCTGGAAGGGTCTAGAGCCTCCATTTTTGCGTGTTGGTCGAAGTCTCGTGGCCCTCTGTCAGAATCCAGAGTTTCAAGAAGATCGGAGGGGGTCAAAATTTCGGCCAAAAACGACAGTGTTACCCCTTATGTTTTTTTTTTCGGGTCAAAACTTTGACATCCGATATCTCGGCTCTAGAAGGGTCTAGAGCCTCCATTTTTGGCGCTGGTCGAAGTCTCTTGGCCCTCTGTCAGAATCCAGAGTTTCAAGAAGATCGGAGGGGGTCAAAATTTCGGCCAAAAATGACCGTGTTACCCCTTATGTTTTTTTTTTTCAGGTCAAAACTTTGACATCCGATATCTCGGCTCTGGAAGGGTCTAGAGCCTCCATTTTTGCGCGCTGGTCGAAGTCTCGTGGCCCTCTGTCAGAATCCAGAGTTTCAAGAAGATCGGAGGGGGTCAAAATTTCGGCCAAAACGACAGTGTTACCCCTTATGTTTTTTTTTCAGGTCAAAACTTTGACATCCGATATCTCGGCTCTGGAAGGGTCTAGAGCCTCCATTTTTGCGTGCTGGTCGAAGTCTCGTGGCCCTCTGTCAGAATCCAGAGTTTCAAGAAGATCGGAGGGGGTCAAAATTTCGGCCAAAAATGACAGTGTTACCCCTTTTGTTTTTTTTTTCAGGTCAAAACTTTGACATCCGATATCTCGGCTCTGGAAGGGTCTAGAGCCTCCATTTTTGCGTGCTGGTCGAAGTCTCGTGGCCCTCTGTCAGAATCCAGAGTTTCAGAAGATCGGAGGGGGTCAAAATTTCGGCCAAAAACGACAGTGTTACCCCTTATGTTTTTTTTTTTCAGGTCAAAACTTTGACATCCGATATCTCGGCTCTGGAAGGGTCCTAGAGCCTCCATTTTTGCGCGCTGGTCGAAGTCTCGTGGCCCTCTGTCAGAATCCAGAGTTTCAAGAAGATCGGAGGGGGTCAAAATTTCGGCCAAAAACGACAGTGTTACCCCTTATGTTTTTTTTTCGGGTAAAAACTTTGACATCCGATATCTCGGCTCTGGAAGGGTCTAGAGCCTCCATTTTTGCGCGCTGGTCGAAGTCTCGTGGCCCTCTGTCAGAATCCAGAGTTTCAAGAAGATCGGAGGGGGTCAAAATTTCGGCCAAAAACGACAGTGTTACCCCTTATGTTTTTTTTCGGGTCAAAACTTTGACATCCGATATCTCGGCTCTGGAAGGGTCTAGAGCCTCCATTTTTGCGCGCTGGTCGAAGTCTCGTGGCCCTCTGTCAGAATCCAGAATTTCAAGAAGATCGGAGGGGGTCAAAATTTCGGCCAAAAACGACAGTGTTACCCCTTATGTTTTTTTTTCAGGTCAAAACTTTGACATCCGATATCTCGGCTCTGGAAGGGTCTAGAGCCTCCATTTTTGCGCGCTGGTCGAAGTCTCGTGGCCCTCTGTCAGAATCCAGAGTTTCAAGAAGATCGGAGGGGGTCAAAATTTCAGCCAAAAACGACAGTGTTACCCCTTATGTTTTTTTTTTTCGGGTCAAAACTTTGACATCCGATATCTCGGCTCTGGAAGGGTCTAGAGCCTCTATTTTTGCGCGCTGGTCGAAGTCTCGTGGCCCTCTGTCAGAATCCAGAGTTTCAAGAAGATCGGAGGGGGTCAAAATTTCGGCCAAAACGACAGTGTTACCCCTTATGTTTTTTTTTCGGGTCAAAACTTTGACATCCGATATCTCGGCTCTGGAAGGGTCTAGAGCCTCCATTTTTGCGCGCTGGTCGAAGTCTCGTGGCCCTCTGTCAGAATCCAGAGTTTCAAGAAGATCGGAGGGGGTCAAAATTTCGGCCAAAAACGACAGTGTTACCCCTTATGTTTTTTTTTCGGGTCAAAACTTTGACATCCGATATCTCGGCTCTGGAAGGGTCTAGAGCCTCTATTTTTGCGCGCTGGTCGAAGTCTCGTGGCCCTCTGTCAGAATCCAGAGTTTCAAGAAGATCGGAGGGGGTCAAAATTTCGGCCAAAAACGACAGTGTTACCCTTATGTTTTTTTTTGGGTCAAAACTTTGACATCCGATATCTCGGCTCTGGAAGGGTCTAGAGCCTCCATTTTTGCGCGCTGGTCGAAGTCTCGTGGCCCTCTGTCAGAATCCAGAGTTTCAAGAAGATCGGAGGGGGTCAAAATTTCGGCCAAAAAACGACAGTGTAACCCCTTACGTTTTTTTTTCGGGTCAAAACTTTGACATCCGATATCTCGGCTCTGGAAGGGTCTAGAGCCTCCATTTTTGCGTGCCGGTTGAAGTCTCGTGGCCCTCTGTCAGAATCCAGAGTTTCAAGAAGATCGGAGGGGGTCAACATTTCGGCCAAAAACGACAGTGTTACCCCTTATGTTTTTTTTTTGGGTCAAAACTTTGACATCCGATATCTCGGCTCTGGAAGGGTCTAGAGCCTCCATTTTTGCGCGCTGGTCGAAGTCTCGTGGCCCTCTGTCAGAATCCAGAGTTTCAAGAAGATTGGAGGGGGTCAAAATTTCGGCCAAAAACGACAGTGTTACCCCTTATGTTTTTTTTTTCAGGTCAAAACTTTGACATCCGATATCTCGGCTCTGGAAGGTTCTAGAGCCTCCATTTTTGCGCGCTGGTCGAAGTCTCGTGGCCCTCTGTCAGAATCCAGAGTTTCAAGAAGATCGGAGGGGGTCAAAATTTCGGCCAAAAACGACAGTGTTACCCCTTATGTTTTTTTTTCGGGTCAAAACTTTGACATCCGATATATCGGCTCTGGAAGGGTCTAGAGCCTCCATTTTGCGCGCTGGTCGAAGTCTCGTGGCCCTCTGTCAGAATCCAGAGTTTCAAGAAGATCGGAGGGGGTCAAAATTTCGGCCAAAAACGACAGTGTTACCCCTTATGTTTTTTTTTCGGGTCAAAACTTTGACATCCGATATCTCGGCTCTGGAAGGGTCTAGAGCCTCTATTTTTGCGCGCTGGTCGAAGTCTCGTGGCCCTCTGTCAGAATCCAGAGTTTCAAGAAGATCGGAGGGGGTCAAAATTTCGGCCAAAAACGACAGTGTTACCCCTTATGTTTTTTTTTCAGGTCAAAACTTTGACATCCGATATCTCGGCTCTGGAAGGGTCTAGAGCCTCCATTTTTGCGCGCTGGTCGAAGTCTCGTGGCCCTCTGTCAGAATCCAGAGTTTCAAGAAGATCGGAGGGGGTCAAAATTTCGGCCAAAAACGACAGTGTTACCCCTTATGTTTTTTTTTTCAGGTCAAAACTTTGACATCCGATATCTCGGCTCTGGAAGGTTCTAGAGCCTCCATTTTTGCGCGCTGGTCGAAGTCTCGTGGCCCTCTGTCAGAATCCAGAGTTTCAAGAAGATCGGAGGGGGTCAAAATTTCGGCCAAAAACGACAGTGTTACCCTTATGTTTTTTTTTCGGGTCAAAACTTTGACATCCGATATCTCGGCTCTGGAAGGGTCTAGAGCCTCCATTTTTGCGCGCTGGTTGAAGTCTCGTGGCCCTCTGTCAGAATCCAGAGTTTCAAGAAGATCGGAGGGGCTCAAAATTTCGGCCAAAAACGACAGTGTTACCCCTTATGTTTTTTTTTTGGGTCAAAACTTTGACATCCGATATCTCGGCTCTGGAAGGGTCTAGAGCCTCCATTTTTGCGTGCTGGTCGAAGTCTCGTGGCCCTCTGTCAGAATCCAGAGTTTCAAGAAGATCGGAGGGGGTCAAAATTTCGGCCAAAAATGACAGTGTTACCCCTTATGTTTTTTTTTCAGGTCAAAACTTTGACATCCGATATCTCGGCTCTGGAAGGGTCTAGAGCCTCCATTTTTGCGCGCTGGTCGAAGTCTCGTGGCCCTCTGTCAGAATCCAGAGTTTCAAGAAGATCGGACGGGGTCAAAATTTCGGCCAAAAACGACAGTGTTACCCCTTATGTTTTTTTTTTCGGGTCAAAACTTTGACATCCGATATCTCGGCTCTGGAAGGGTCTAGAGCCTCCATTTTTGCGCGCTGGTCGAAGTCTCGTGGCCCTCTGTCAGAATCCAGAGTTTCAAGAAGATCGGAGGGGGTCAAAATTTCGGCCAAAATGACAGTGTTACCCCTTATGTTTTTTTTTTCGGGTCAAAACTTTGACATCCGATATCTCGGCTCTGGAAGGGTCTAGAGCCTCCATTTTTGCGCGCTGGTTGAAGTCTCGTGGCCCTCTGTCAGAATCCAGAGTTTCAAGAAGATCGGAGGGCGTCAAATTTCGGCCAAAAATGACAGTGTTACCCCTTATGTTTTTTTTCAGGTCAAAACTTTGACATGCGATATCTCGGCTCTGGAAGGGTCTAGAGCCTCCATTTTTGCGCGCTGGTCGAAGTCTCGTGGCCCTCTGTCAGAATCCAGAGTTTCAAGAAGATCGGAGGGGGTCAAAATTTCGGCCAAAAACAACAGTGTTACCCCTTATGTTTTTTTTTCGGGTCAAAGCTTTGACATCCGATATCTCGGCTCTGGAAGGGTCTAGAGCCTCCATTTTTGCGTGCTGGTCGAAGTCTCGTGGCCCTCTGTCAGAATCCAGAGTTTCAAGAAGATCGGAGGGGGTCAAAATTTCGGCCAAAAACGACAGTGTTACCCCTTATGTTTTTTTTTCGGGTCAAAACTTTGACATCCGATATCTCGGCTCTGGAAGGGTCTAGAGCCTCCATTTTTGCGCGCTGGTCGAAGTCTCGTGGCCCTCTGTCAGAATCCAGAGTTTCAAGAAGATCGGAGGGGGTCAAAATTTCAGCCAAAAACGACAGTGTTACCCCTTATGTTTTTTTTTCGGGTCAAAACTTTGACATCCGATATCTCGGCTCTGGAAGGGTCTAGAGCCTCTATTTTTGCGCGCTGGTCGAAGTCTCGTGGCCCTCTGTCAGAATCCAGAGTTTCAAGAAGATCGGAGGGGGTCAAAATTTTGGCCAAAAACGACAGTGTTACCCCTTATGTTTTTTTTTTGGGTCAAAACTTTGACATCCGATATCTCGGCTCTGGAAGGGTCTAGAGCCTCCATTTTTGCGCGCTGGTCGAAGTCTCGTGGCCCTCTGTCAGAATCCAGAGTTTCAAGAAGATCGGAGGGGGTCAAAATTTCAGCCAAAAACGACAGTGTTACCCTTATGTTTTTTTTTCAGGTCAAAACTTTGACATCCGATATCTCGGCTCTGGAAGGGTCTAGAGCCTCCATTTTTGCGCGCTGGTCGAAGTCTCGTGGCCCTCTGTCAGAATCCAGAGTTTCAAGAAGATCGGACGGGGTCAAAATTTCGGCCAAAAACGACAGTGTTACCCCTTATGTTTTTTTTTTCGGGTCAAAACTTTGACATCCGATATCTCGGCTCTGGAAGGGTCTAGAGCCTCCATTTTTGCGCGCTGGTCGAAGTCTCGTGGCCCTCTGTCAGAATCCAGAGTTTCAAGAAGATCGGAGGGGGTCAAAATTTCGGCCAAAAACGACAGTGTTACCCCTTATGTTTTTTTTTCGGGTCAAAACTTTGACATCCGATTATCTCGGCTCTGGAAGGGTCTAGAGCCTCCATTTTTGCGCGCTGGTTGAAGTCTCGTGGCCCTCTGTCAGAATCCAGAGTTTCAAGAAGATCGGAGGGCGTCAAAATTTCGGCCAAAAATGACAGTGTTACCCCTTATGTTTTTTTTTTCAGGTCAAAACTTTGACATGCGATATCTCGGCTCTGGAAGGGTCTAGAGCCTCCATTTTTGCGCGCTGGTCGAAGTCTCGTGGCCCTCTGTCAGAATCCAGAGTTTCAAGAAGATCGGAGGGGGTCAAAATTTCGGCCAAAAACAACAGTGTTACCCTTATGTTTTTTTTTTCGGGTCAAAGCTTTGACATCCGATATCTCGGCTCTGAAGGGTCTAGAGCCTCCATTTTTGCGTGCTGGTCGAAGTCTCGTGGCCCTCTGTCAGAATCCAGAGTTTCAAGAAGATCGGAGGGGGTCAAAATTTCGGCCAAAAACGACAGTGTTACCCCTTATGTTTTTTTTTCGGGTCAAAACTTTGACATCCGATATCTCGGCTCTGGAAGGGTCTAGAGCCTCCATTTTTGGGCGCTGGTCGAAGTCTCTTGGCCTCTGTCAGAATCCAGAGTTTCAAGAAGATCGGAGGGGGTCAAAATTTCGGCCAAAAATGACAGTGTTACCCCTTATGTTTTTTTTTTCAGGTCAAAACTTTGACATCCGATATCTCGGCTCTGGAAGGGTCTAGAGCCTCCATTTTTGCGCGCTGGTCGAAGTCTCGTGGCCCTCTGTCAGAATCCAGAGTTTCAAGAAGATCGGAGGGGGTCAAAATTTCGGCCAAAAACGACAGTGTTACCCCTTATGTTTTTTTTTTTCAGGTCAAAACTTTGACATCCGATATCTCGGCTCTGGAAGGGTCTAGAGCCTCCATTTTTGCGTGCTGGTCGAAGTCTCGTGGCCCTCTGTCAGAATCCAGAGTTTCAAGAAGATCGGAGGGGGTCAAAATTTCGGCCAAAAACGACAGTGTTACCCCTTATGTTTTTTTTTCAGGTCAAAACTTTGACATCCGATATCTCGGCTCTGGAAGGGTCTAGAGCCTCCATTTTTGCGCGCTGGTCGAAGTCTCGTGGCCCTCTGTCAGAATCCAGAGTTTCAAGAAGATCGGAGGGGGTCAAAATTTCGGCCAAAAATGACAGTGTTACCCCTTATGTTTTTTTTTTCAGGTCAAAACTTTGACATCCGATATCTCGGCTCTGGAAGGGTCTAGAGCCTCCATTTTTGCGCGCTGGTTGAAGTCTCGTGGCCCTCTGTCAGAATCCAGAGTTTCAAGAAGATCGGAGGGGGTCAAAATTTCGGCCAAAAACGACAGTGTTACCCCTTATGTTTTTTTTTTCAGGTCAAAACTTTGACATCCAATATCTCGGCTCTGGAAGGGTCTAGAGCCTCCATTTTTGCGCGCTGGTCGAAGTCTCGTGGCCCTCTGTCAGAATCCAGAGTTTCAAGAAGATCGGAGGGGGTCAAAATTTCGGCCAAAAACGACAGTGTTACCCCTTATGTTTTTTTTTCAGGTCAAAACTTTGACATCCGATATCTCGGCTCTGGAAGGGTCTAGAGCCTCCATTTTTGCGCGCTGGTCGAAGTCTCGTGGCCCTCTGTCAGAATCCAGAGTTTCAAGAAGATCGGAGGGGGTCAAAATTTCGGCCAAAAATGACAGTGTTACCCCTTATGTTTTTTTTTCAGGTCAAAACTTTGACATCCGATATCTCGGCTCTGGAAGGGTCTAGAGCCTCCATTTTTGCGTGCTGGTCGAAGTCTCGTGGCCCTCTGTCAGAATCCAGAGTTTCAAGAAGATCGGAGGGGGTCAAAATTTCGGCCAAAAACGACAGTGTTACCCCTTATGTTTTTTTTTCAGGTCAAAACTTTGACATCCGATATCTCGGCTCTGGAAGGGTCTAGAGCCTCCATTTTTGCGCGCTGGTCGAAGTCTCGTGGCCCTCTGTCAGAATCCAGAGTTTCAAGAAGATCGGAGGGGGTCAAAATTTCGGCCAAAAACGACAGTGTTACCCCTTATGTTTTTTTTTCGGGTCAAAACTTTGACATCCGATATCTCGGCTCTGGAAGGGTCTAGAGCCTCCATTTTTGCGCGCTGGTCGAAGTCTCGTGGCCCTCTGTCAGAATCCAGAGTTTCAAGAAGATCGGACGGGGTCAAAATTTCGGCCAAAAACGACAGTGTTACCCCTTATGTTTTTTTTTTCGGGTCAAAACTTTGACATCCGATATCTCGGCTCTGGAAGGGTCTAGAGCCTCCATTTTTGCGCGCTGGTCGAAGTCTCGTGGCCCTCTGTCAGAATCCAGAGTTTCAAGAAGATCGGAGGGGGTCAAAATTTCGGCCAAAAACGACAGTGTTACCCCTTATGTTTTTTTTTTCGGGTCAAAACTTTGACATCCGATATCTCGGCTCTGGAAGGGTCTAGAGCCTCCATTTTTGCGCGCTGGTTGAAGTCTCGTGGCCCTCTGTCAGAATCCAGAGTTTCAAGAAGATCGGAGGGCGTTAAAATTTCGGCCAAAAATGACAGTGTTACCCCTTATGTTTTTTTTTTCAGGTCAAAACTTTGACATGCGATATCTCGGCTCTGGAAGGGTCTAGAGCCTCCATTTTTGCGCGCTGGTCGAAGTCTCGTGGCCCTCTGTCAGAATCCAGAGTTTCAAGAAGATCGGAGGGGGTCAAAATTTCGGCCAAAAACAACAGTGTTACCCCTTATGTTTTTTTTTCGGGTCAAAGCTTTGACATCCGATATCTCGGCTCTGGAAGGGTCTAGAGCCTCCATTTTTGCGTGCTGGTCGAAGTCTCGTGGCCCTCTGTCAGAATCCAGAGTTTCAAGAAGATCGGAGGGGGTCAAAATTTCGGCCAAAACGACAGTGTTACCCCTTATGTTTTTTTTTCGGGTCAAAACTTTGACATCCGATATCTCGGCTCTGGAAGGGTCTAGAGCCTCCATTTTTGCGCGCTGGTCGAAGTCTCGTGGCCCTCTGTCAGAATCCAGAGTTTCAAGAAGATCAGAGGGGGTAAAAATTTCGGCCAAAAACGACAGTGTTACCCTTATGTTTTTTTTTCGGGTCAAAACTTTGACATCCGATATCTCGGCTCTGGAAGGGTCTAGAGCCTCTATTTTTGAGCGCTGGTCGAAGTCTCGTGGCCCTCTGTCAGAATCCAGAGTTTCAAGAAGATCGGAGGGGGTCAAAATTTCGGCCAAAAACGACAGTGTTACCCCTTATGTTTTTTTTTTGGGTCAAAACTTTGACATCCGATATCTCGGCTCTGGAAGGGTCTAGAGCCTCCATTTTTACGCGCTGGTCGAAGTCTCGTGGCCCTCTGTCAGAATCCAGAGTTTCAAGAAGATCGGAGGGGGTCAAAATTTCAGCCAAAAACGACAGTGTTACCCCTTATGTTTTTTTTTTCAGGTCAAAACTTTGACATCCGATATCTCGGCTCTGGAAGGGTCTAGAGCCTCCATTTTTGCGCGCTGGTCGAAGTCTCGTGGCCCTCTGTCAGAATCCAGAGTTTCAAGAAGATCGGACGGGGTCAAAATTTCGGCCAAAAACGACAGTGTTACCCCTTATGTTTTTTTTTTCGGGTCAAAACTTTGACATCCGATATCTCGGCTCTGGAAGGGTCTAGAGCCTCCATTTTTGCGCGCTGGTCGAAGTCTCGTGGCCCTCTGTCAGAATCCAGAGTTTCAAGAAGATCGGAGTGGGTCAAAATTTCGGCCAAAAACGACAGTGTTACCCCTTATGTTTTTTTTTCGGGTCAAAACTTTGACATCCGATATCTCGGCTCTGGAAAGGTCTAGAGCCTCAATTTTTGCGCGCTGGTTGAAGTCTCGTGGCCCTCTGTCAGAATCCAGAGTTTCAAGAAGATCGGAGGGCGTCAAAATTTCGGCCAAAAATGACAGTGTTACCCCTTATGTTTTTTTTTCAGGTCAAAACTTTGACATGCGATATCTCGGCTCTGGAAGGGTCTAGAGCCTCCATTTTTGCGCGCTGGTCGAAGTCTCGTGGCCCTCTGTCAGAATCCAGAGTTTCAAGAAGATCGGAGGGGGTCAAAATTTCGGCCAAAAACGACAGTGTTACCCCTTATGTTTTTTTTTTCAGGTCAAAACTTTGACATCCGATATCTCGGCTCTGGAAGGGTCTAGAGCCTCCATTTTTGCGTGCTGGTCGAAGTCTCGTGGCCCTCTGTCAGAATCCAGAGTTTCAAGAAGATCGGAGGGGATCAAAATTTCGGCCAAAAACGACAGTGTTACCCCTTATGTTTTTTTTTCAGGTCAAAACTTTGACATCCGATATCTCGGCTCTGGAAGGGTCTAGAGCCTCCATTTTTGCGCGCTGGTCGAAGTCTCGTGGCCCTCTGTCAGAATCCAGAGTTTCAAGAAGATCGGAGGGGGTCAAAATTTCGGCCAAAAACGACAGTGTTACCCCTTATGTTTTTTTTTCAGGTCAAAACTTTGACATCCGATATCTCGGCTCTGGAAGGGTCTAGAGCCTCCATTTTTGCGCGCTGGTCGAAGTCTCGTGGCCCTCTGTCAGAATCCAGAGTTTCAAGAAGATCGGAGGGGGTCAAAATTTCGGCCAAAAATGACATTGTTACCCCTTATGTTTTTTTTTTCAGGTCAAAACTTTGACATCCGATATCTCGGCTCTGGAAGGGTCTAGAGCCTCCATTTTTGCGCGCTGGTCGAAGTCTCGTGGCCCTCTGTCAGAATCCAGAGTTTCAAGAAGATCGGGGGGGGTCAAAATTTCGGCCAAAAACGACAGTGTTACCCCTTATGTTTTTTTTTTCAGGTCAAAACTTTGACATCCAATATCTCGGCTCTGGAAGGGTCTAGAGCCTCCATTTTTGCGCGCTGGTCGAAGTCTCGTGGCCCTCTGTCAGAATCCAGAGTTTCAAGAAGATCGGAGGGGGTCAAAATTTCGGCCAAAAACGACAGTGTTACCCCTTATGTTTTTTTTTCAGGTCAAAACTTTGACATCCGATATCTCGGCTCTGGAAGGGTCTAGAGCCACCATTTTTGCGCGCTGGTCGAAGTCTCGTGGCCCTCTGTCAGAATCCAGAGTTTCAAGAAGATCGGAGGGGGTCAAAATTTCGGCCAAAAATGACAGTGTTACCCCTTATGTTTTTTTTTCAGGTCAAAACTTTGACATCCGATATCTCGGCTCTGGAAGGGTCTAGAGCCTCCATTTTTGCGTGCTGGTCGAAGTCTCGTGGCCCTCTGTCAGAATCCAGAGTTTCAAGAAGATCGGAGGGGGTCAAAATTTCGGCCAAAAACGACAGTGTTACCCCTTATGTTTTTTTTTTCAGGTCAAAACTTTGACATCCGATATCTCGGCTCTGGAAGGGTCTAGAGCCTCCATTTTTGCGCGCTGGTCTAAGTCTCGTGGCCCTCTGTCAGAATCCAGAGTTTCAAGAAGATCGGAGGGGGTCAACATTTCGGCCAAAAACGACAGTGTTACCCCTTATGTTTTTTTTTCGGGTCAAAACTTTGACATCCGATATCTCGGCTCTGGAAGGGTCTAGAGCCTCTATTTTTGCGCGCTGGTCGAAGTCTCGTGGCCCTCTGTCAGAATCCAGAGTTTCAAGAAGATCGGAGGGGGTCAAAATTTCGGCCAAAAACGACAGTGTTACCCCTTATGTTTTTTTTTTGGGTCAAAACTTTGACATCCGATATCTCGGCTCTGGAAGGGTCTAGAGCCTCCATTTTTGCGCGCTGGTCGAAGTCTCGTGGCCCTCTGTCAGAATCCAGAGTTTCAAGAAGATCGGAGGGGGTCAAAATTTCGGCCAAAAACGACAGTGTTACCCCTTATGTTTTTTTTTCAGGTCAAAACTTTGACATCCGATATCTCAGCTCTGGAAGGGTCTAGAGCCTCCATTTTTGCGTGCTGGTCGAAGTCTCGTGGCCCTCTGTCAGAATCCAGAGTTTCAAGAAGATCGGAGGGGGTCAAAATTTCGGCCAAAAACGACAGTGTTACCCCTTATGTTTTTTTTTCAGGTCAAAACTTTGACATCCGATATCTCGGCTCTGGAAGGGTCTAGAGCCTCCATTTTTGCGCGCTGGTCGAAGTCTCGTGGCCCTCTGTCAGAATCCAGAGTTTCAAGAAGATCGGACGGGGTCAAAATTTCGGCCAAAAACGACAGTGTTACCCCTTATGTTTTTTTTTTTCGGGTCAAAACTTTGACATCCGATATCTCGGCTCTGGAAGGGTCTAGAGCCTCCATTTTTGTGCGCTGGTCGAAGTCTCGTGGCCCTCTGTCAGAATCCAGAGTTTCAAGAAGATCGGAGGGGGTCAAAATTTCGGCCAAAAACGACAGTGTTACCCCTTATGTTTTTTTTTTCGGGTCAAAACTTTGACATCCGATATCTCGGCTCTGGAAGGGTCTAGAGCCTCCATTTTTGCGTGCTGGTCGAAGTCTCGTGGCCCTCTGTCAGAATCCAGAGTTTCAAGAAGATCGGAGGGGGTCAAAATTTCGGCCAAAAACGACAGTGTTACCCCTTATGTTTTTTTTTTCGGGTCAAAACTTTGACATCCGATATCTCGGCTCTGGAAGGGTCTAGAGCCTCCATTTTTGCGCGCTGGTCGAAGTCTCGTGGCCCTCTGTCAGAATCCAGAGTTTCAAGAAGATCGGAGGGGGTCAAAATTTCGGCAAAAAACGACAGTGTTACCCCTTATGTTTTTTTTTCGGGTCAAAACTTTGACATCCGATATCTCGGCTCTGGAAGGGTCTAGAGCCTCTATTTTTGAGCGCTGGTCGAAGTCTCGTGGCCCTCTGTCAGAATCCAGAGTTTCAAGAAGATCGGAGGGGGTCAAAATTTCGGCCAAAAACGACAGTGTTACCCCTTATGTTTTTTTTTTGGGTCAAAACTTTGACATCCGATATCTCGGCTCTGGAAGGGTCTAGAGCCTCCATTTTTGCGCGCTGGTCGAAGTCTCGTGGCCCTCTGTCAGAATCCAGAGTTTCAAGAAGATCGGAGGGGGTCAAAATTTCAGCCAAAAACGACAGTGTTACCCCTTATGTTTTTTTTTTTCAGGTCAAAACTTTGACATCCGATATCTCGGCTCTGGAAGGGTCTAGAGCCTCCATTTTTGCGCGCTGGTCGAAGTCTCGTGGCCCTCTGTCAGAATCCAGAGTTTCAAGAAGATCGGACGGGGTCAAAATTTCGGCCAAAAACGACAGTGTTACCCCTTATGTTTTTTTTTCGGGTCAAAACTTTGACATCCGATATCTCGGCTCTGGAAGGGTCTAGAGCCTCCATTTTTGCGTGCCGGTTGAAGTCTCGTGGCCCTCTGTCAGAATCCAGAGTTTCAAGAAGATTGGAGGGGGTCAAAATTTCGGCCAAAAACGACAGTGTTACCCCTTATGTTTTTTTTTTGGGTCAAAACTTTGACATCCGATATCTCGGCTCTGGAAGGGTCTAGAGCCTCCATTTTTGCGCGCTGGTCGAAGTCTCGTGGCCCTCTGTCAGAATCCAGAGTTTCAAGAAGATTGGAGGGGGTCAAAATTTCGGCCAAAAACGACAGTGTTACCCCTTATGTTTTTTTTCAGGTCAAAACTTTGACATCCGATATCTCGGCTCTGGAAGGTTCTAGAGCCTCCATTTTTGCGCGCTGGTCGAAGTCTCGTGGCCCTCTGTCAGAATCCAGAGTTTCAAGAAGATCGGAGGGGGTCAAAATTTCGGCCAAAAACGACAGTGTTACCCCTTATGTTTTTTTTTCGGGTCAAAACTTTGACATCCGATATCTCGGCTCTGGAAGGGTCTAGAGCCTCCATTTTTGCGCGCTGGTTGAAGTCTCGTGGCCCTCTGTCAGAATCCAGAGTTTCAAGAAGATCGGAGGGGCTCAAAATTTCGGCCAAAAACGACAGTGTTACCCCTTATGTTTTTTTTTTGGGTCAAAACTTTGACATCCGATATCTCGGCTCTGGAAGGGTCTAGAGCCTCCATTTTTGCGTGCTGGTCGAAGTCTCGTGGCCCTCTGTCAGAATCCAGAGTTTCAAGAAGATCGGAGGGGGTCAAAATTTCGGCCAAAAACGACAGTGTTACCCCTTATGTTTTTTTTTTCGGGTCAAAACTTTGACATCCGATATCTCGGCTCTGGAAGGGTCTAGAGCCTCCATTTTTGCGCGCTGGTTGAAGTCTCGTGGCCCTCTGTCAGAATCCAGAGTTTCAAGAAGATCGGAGGGCGTCAAAATTTCGGCCAAAAATGACAGTGTTACCCCTTATGTTTTTTTTTCAGGTCAAAACTTTGACATGCGATATCTCGGCTCTGGAAGGGTCTAGAGCCTCCATTTTTGCGCGCTGGTCGAAGTCTCGTGGCCCTCTGTCAGAATCCAGAGTTTCAAGAAGATCGGAGGGGGTCAAAATTTCGGCCAAAAACAACAGTGTTACCCCTTATGTTTTTTTTTCGGGTCAAAGCTTTGACATCCGATATCTCGGCTCTGGAAGGGTCTAGAGCCTCCATTTTTGCGTGCTGGTCGAAGTCTCGTGGCCCTCTGTCAGAATCCAGAGTTTCAAGAAGATCGGAGGGGGTCAAAATTTCGGCCAAAAACGACAGTGTTACCCCTTATGTTTTTTTTTCGGGTCAAAACTTTGACATCCGATATCTCGGCTCTGGAAGGGTCTAGAGCCTCCATTTTTGCGCGCTGGTCGAAGTCTCGTGGCCCTCTGTCAGAATCCAGAGTTTCAAGAAGATCGGAGGGGGTCAAAATTTCGGCCAAAAACGACAGTGTTACCCCTTATGTTTTTTTTTCGGGTCAAAACTTTGACATCCGATATCTCGGCTCTGGAAGGGTCTAGAGCCTCTATTTTTGCGCGCTGGTCGAAGTCTCGTGGCCCTCTGTCAGAATCCAGAGTTTCAAGAAGATCGGAGGGGGTCAAAATTTCGGCCAAAAACGACAGTGTTACCCCTTATGTTTTTTTTTTGGGTCAAAACTTTGACATCCGATATCTCGGCTCTGGAAGGGTCTAGAGCCTCCATTTTTGCGCGCTGGTCGAAGTCTCGTGGCCCTCTGTCAGAATCCAGAGTTTCAAGAAGATCGGAGGGGGTCAAAATTTCAGCCAAAAACGACAGTGTTACCCCTTATGTTTTTTTTTTCAGGTCAAAACTTTGACATCCGATATCTCGGCTCTGGAAGGGTCTAGAGCCTCCATTTTTGCGCGCTGGTCGAAGTCTCGTGGCCCTCTGTCAGAATCCAGAGTTTCAAGAAGATCGGACGGGGTCAAAATTTCGGCCAAAAACGACAGTGTTACCCCTTATGTTTTTTTTTTCGGGTCAAAACTTTGACATCCGATATCTCGGCTCTGGAAGGGTCTAGAGCCTCCATTTTTGCGCGCTGGTCGAAGTCTCGTGGCCCTCTGTCAGAATCCAGAGTTTCAAGAAGATCGGAGGGGGTCAAAATTTCGGCCAAAAACGACAGTGTTACCCCTTATGTTTTTTTTTCGGGTCAAAACTTTGACATCCGATATCTCGGCTCTGGAAGGGTCTAGAGCCTCCATTTTTGCGCGCTGGTTGAAGTCTCGTGGCCCTCTGTCAGAATCCAGAGTTTCAAGAAGATCGGAGGGCGTCAAAATTTCGGCCAAAAATGACAGTGTTACCCCTTATGTTTTTTTTTTCAGGTCAAAACTTTGACATGCGATATCTCGGCTCTGGAAGGGTCTAGAGCCTCCATTTTTGCGCGCTGGTCGAAGTCTCGTGGCCCTCTGTCAGAATCCAGAGTTTCAAGAAGATCGGAGGGGGTCAAAATTTCGGCCAAAAACAACAGTGTTACCCCTTATGTTTTTTTTTCGGGTCAAAGCTTTGACATCCGATATCTCGGCTCTGGAAGGGTCTAGAGCCTCCATTTTTGCGTGCTGGTCGAAGTCTCGTGGCCCTCTGTCAGAATCCAGAGTTTCAAGAAGATCGGAGGGGGTCAAAATTTCGGCCAAAAACGACAGTGTTACCCCTTATGTTTTTTTTTCGGGTCAAAACTTTGACATCCGATATCTCGGCTCTGGAAGGGTCTAGAGCCTCCATTTTTGGGCGCTGGTCGAAGTCTCTTGGCCCTCTGTCAGAATCCAGAGTTTCAAGAAGATCGGAGGGGGTCAAAATTTCGGCCAAAAATGACAGTGTTACCCCTTATGGTTTTTTTTTCAGGTCAAAACTTTGACATCCGATATCTCGGCTCTGGAAGGGTCTAGAGCCTCCATTTTTGCGCGCTGGTCGAAGTCTCTTGGCCCTCTGTCAGAATCCAGAGTTTCAAGAAGATCGGAGGGGGTCAAAATTTCGGCCAAAAACGACAGTGTTACCCCTTATGTTTTTTTTTTTCAGGTCAAAACTTTGACATCCGATATCTCGGCTCTGGAAGGGTCTAGAGCCTCCATTTTTGCGTGCTGGTCGAAGTCTCGTGGCCCTCTGTCAGAATCCAGAGTTTCAAGAAGATCGGAGGGGATCAAAATTTCGGCCAAAAACGACAGTGTTACCCCTTATGTTTTTTTTTCAGGTCAAAACTTTGACATCCGATATCTCGGCTCTGGAAGGGTCTAGAGCCTCCATTTTTGCGCGCTGGTCGAAGTCTCGTGGCCCTCTGTCAGAATCCAGAGTTTCAAGAAGATCGGAGGGGGTCAAAATTTCGGCCAAAAACGACAGTGTTACCCCTTATGTTTTTTTTCAGGTCAAAACTTTGACATCCGATATCTCGGCTCTGGAAGGGTCTAGAGCCTCCATTTTTGCGCGCTGGTCGAAGTCTCGTGGCCCTCTGTCAGAATCCAGAGTTTCAAGAAGATCGGAGGGGGTCAAAATTTCGGCCAAAAATGACAGTGTTACCCCTTATGTTTTTTTTTTTCAGGTCAAAACTTTGACATCCGATATCTCGGCTCTGGAAGGGTCTAGAGCCTCCATTTTTGCGCGCTGGTCGAAGTCTCGTGGCCCTCTGTCAGAATCCAGAGTTTCAAGAAGATCGGAGGGGGTCAAAATTTCGGCCAAAAACGACAGTGTTACCCCTTATGTTTTTTTTTTCAGGTCAAAACTTTGACATCCAATATCTCGGCTCTGGAAGGGTCTAGAGCCTCCATTTTTTCGCGCTGGTCGAAGTCTCGTGGCCCTCTGTCAGAATCCAGAGTTTCAAGAAGATCGGAGGGGGTCAAAATTTCGGCCAAAAACGACAGTGTTACCCCTTATGTTTTTTTTTCAGGTCAAAACTTTGACATCCGATATCTCGGCTCTGGAAGGGTCTAGAGCCTCCATTTTTGCGCGCTGGTCGAAGTCTCGTGGCCCTCTGTCAGAATCCAGAGTTTCAAGAAGATCGGAGGGGGTCAAAATTTCGGCCAAAAATGACAGTGTTACCCCTTATGTTTTTTTTTTCAGGTCAAAACTTTGACATCCGATATCTCGGCTCTGGAAGGGTCTAGAGCCTCCATTTTTGCGTGCTGGTCGAAGTCTCGTGGCCCTCTGTCAGAATCCAGAGTTTCAAGAAGATCGGAGGGGGTCAAAATTTCGGCCAAAAACGACAGTGTTACCCCTTATGTTTTTTTTTCAGGTCAAAACTTTGACATCCGATATCTCGGCTCTGGAAGGGTCTAGAGCCTCCATTTTTGCGCGCTGGTCGAAGTCTCGTGGCCCTCTGTCAGAATCCAGAGTTTCAAGAAGATCGGAGGGGGTCAAAATTTCGGCCAAAAACGACAGTGTTACCCCTTATGTTTTTTTTTCGGGTCAAAACTTTGACATCCGATATCTCGGCTCTGGAAGGGTCTAGAGCCTCCATTTTTGCGCGCTGGTCGAAGTCTCGTGGCCCTCTGTCAGAATCCAGAGTTTCAAGAAGATCGGAGGGGGTCAAAATTTCGGCCAAAAACGACAGTGTTACCCCTTATGTTTTTTTTTAAGGTCAAAACTTTGACATCCGATATCTCGGCTCTGGAAGGGTCTAGAGCCTCCATTTTTGCGCGCTGGTCGAAGTCTCGTGGCCCTCTGTCAGAATCCAGAGTTTCAAGAAGATCGGAGGGGGTCAAAATTTCGGCCAAAAACGACAGTGTTACCCCTTATGTTTTTTTTTCATGTCAAAACTTTGACATCCGATATCTCGGCTCTGGAAGGGTCTAGAGCCTCCATTTTGCGCGCTGGTCGAAGTCTCGTGGCCCTCTGTCAGAATCCAGAGTTTCAAGAAGATCGGAGGGGGTCAAAATTTCGGCCAAAAACGACAGTGTTACCCCTTATGTTTTTTTTTCGGGTCAAAACTTTGACATCCGATATCTCGGCTCTGGAAGGGTCTAGAGCCTCCATTTTTGCGCGCTGGTCTAAGTCTCGTGGCCCTCTGTCAGAATCCAGAGTTTCAAGAAGATCGGAGGGGGTCAAAATTTCGGCCAAAAACGACAGTGTTACCCCTTATGTTTTTTTTTTTCGGGTCAAAACTTTGACATCCGATATCTCGGCTCTGGAAGGGTCTAGAGCCTCCATTTTTGCGCGCTGGTCGAAGTCTCGTGGCCCTCTGTCAGAATCCAGAGTTTCAAGAAGATCGGAGGGGGTCAAAATTTCGGCCAAAAACGACAGTGTTACCCCTTATGTTTTTTTTTTTCAGGTCAAAACTTTGACATCCGATATCTCGGCTCTGGAAGGGTCTAGAGCCTCCATTTTTGCGTGCTGGTCGAAGTCTCGTGCCCTCTGTCAGAATCCAGAGTTTCAAGAAGATCGGAGGGGATCAAAATTTCGGCCAAAAACGACAGTGTTACCCCTTATGTTTTTTTTCAGGTCAAAACTTTGACATCCGATATCTCGGCTCTGGAAGGGTCTAGAGCCTCCATTTTTGCGGGCTGGTCAAAGTCTCGTGGCCCTCTGTCAGAATCCAGAGTTTCAAGAAGATCGGAGGGGGTCAAAATTTCGGCCAAAAATGACAGTGTTACCCCTTATGTTTTTTTTTCAGGTCAAAACTTTGACATCCGATATCTCGGCTCTGGAAGGGTCTAGAGCCTCCATTTTTGCGTGCTGGTCGAAGTCTCGTGGCCCTCTGTCAGAATCCAGAGTTTCAAGAAGATCGGAGGGGGTCAAAATTTCGGCCAAAAACGACAGTGTTACCCCTTATGTTTTTTTTTCAGGTCAAAACTTTGACATCCGATATCTCGGCTCTGGAAGGGTCTAGAGCCTCCATTTTTGCGCGCTGGTCGAAGTCTCGTGGCCCTCTGTCAGAATCCAGAGTTTCAAGAAGATCGGAGGGGGTCAAAATTTCGGCCAAAAACGACAGTGTTACCCCTTATGTTTTTTTTCGGGTCAAAACTTTGACATCCGATATCTCGGCTCTGGAAGGGTCTAGAGCCTCCATTTTTTGCGCGCTGGTCGAAGTCTCGTGGCCCTCTGTCAGAATCCAGAGTTTCAAGAAGATCGGAGGGGGTCAAAATTTCGGCCAAAAACGACAGTGTTACCCCTTATGTTTTTTTTAAGGTCAAAACTTTGACATCCGATATCTCGGCTCTGGAAGGGTCTAGAGCCTCCATTTTTGCGCGCTGGTCGAAGTCTCGTGGCCCTCTGTCAGAATCCAGAGTTTCAAGAAGATCGGAGGGGGTCAAAATTTCGGCCAAAAACGACAGTGTTACCCCTTATGTTTTTTTTTCATGTCAAAACTTTGACATCCGATATCTCGGCTCTGGAAGGGTCTAGAGCCTCCATTTTTGCGCGCTGGTCGAAGTCTCGTGGCCCTCTGTCAGAATCCAGAGTTTCAAGAAGATCGGAGGGGGTCAAAATTTCGGCCAAAAACGACAGTGTTACCCCTTATGTTTTTTTTTCGGGTCAAAACTTTGACATCCGATATCTCGGCTCTGGAAGGGTCTAGAGCCTCCATTTTTGCGCGCTGGTCTAAGTCTCGTGGCCCTCTGTCAGAATCCAGAGTTTCAAGAAGATCGGAGGGGGTCAAAATTTCGGCCAAAAACGACAGTGTTACCCCTTATGTTTTTTTTTCGGGTCAAAACTTTGACATCCGATATCTCGGCTCTGGAAGGGTCTAGAGCCTCCATTTTTGCGCGCTGGTCGAAGTCTCGTGGCCCTCTGTCAGAATCCAGAGTTTCAAGAAGATCGGAGGGGGTCAAAATTTCGGCCAAAAACGACAGTGTTACCCCTTATGTTTTTTTTTTCAGGTCAAAACTTTGACATCCGATATCTCGGCTCTGGAAGGGTCTAGAGCCTCAATTTTTGCGTGCTGGTCGAAGTCTCGTGGCCCTCTGTCAGAATCCAGAGTTTCAAGAAGATCGGAGGGGATCAAAATTTCGGCCAAAAACGACAGTGTTACCCCTTATGTTTTTTTTCAGGTCAAAACTTTGACATCCGATATCTCGGCTCTGGAAGGGTCTAGAGCCTCCATTTTTGCGGGCTGGTCAAAGTCTCGTGGCCCTCTGTCAGAATCCAGAGTTTCAAGAAGATCGGAGGGGGTCAAAATTTCGGCCAAAAATGACAGTGTTACCCCTTATGTTTTTTTTTCAGGTCAAAACTTTGACATCCGATATCTCGGCTCTGGAAGGGTCTAGAGCCTCCATTTTTGCGCGCTGGTCGAAGTCTCGTGGCCCTCTGTCAGAATCCAGAGTTTCAAGAAGATCGGAGGGGGTCAACATTTCGGCCAAAAACGACAGTTTTACCCCTTATGTTTTTTTTTCATGTCAAAACTTTGACATCCGATATCTCGGCTCTGGAAGGGTCTAGAGCCTCCATTTTTGCGCGCTGGTCGAAGTCTCGTGGCCCTCTGTCAGAATCCAGAGTTTCAAGAAGATCGGAGGGGGTCAAAATTTCGGCCAAAAATGACAGTGTTACCCCTTATGTTTTTTTTTCAGGTCAAAACTTTGACATCCGATATCTCGGCTCTGGAAGGGTCTAGAGCCTCCATTTTTGCGTGCTGGTCGAAGTCTCGTGGCCCTCTGTCAGAATCCAGAGTTTCAAGAAGATCGGAGGGGGTCAAAATTTCGGCCAAAAACGACAGTGTTACCCCTTATGTTTTTTTTTCAGGTCAAAACTTTGACATCCGATATCTCGGCTCTGGAAGGGTCTAGAGCCTCCATTTTTGCGCGCTGGTCGAAGTCTCGTGGCCCTCTGTCAGAATCCAGAGTTTCAAGAAGATCGGAGGGGGTCAAAATTTCGGCCAAAAACGACAGTGTTACCCCTTATGTTTTTTTTTCGGGTCAAAACTTTGACATCCGATATCTCGGCTCTGGAAGGGTCTAGAGCCTCCATTTTTGCGCGCTGGTCGAAGTCTCGTGGCCCTCTGTCAGAATCCAGAGTTTCAAGAAGATCGGAGGGGGTCAAAATTTCGGCCAAAAACGACAGTGTTACCCCTTATGTTTTTTTTTCAGGTCAAAACTTTGACATCCGATATCTCGGCTCTGGAAGGGTCTAGAGCCTCCATTTTTGCGCGCTGGTCGAAGTCTCGTGGCCCTCTGTCAGAATCCAGAGTTTCAAGAAGATCGGAGGGGGTCAAAATTTCGGCCAAAAACGACAGTGTTACCCCTTATGTTTTTTTTTCGGGTCAAAACTTTGACATCCGATATCTCGGCTCTGGAAGGGTCTAGAGCCTCCATTTTTGCGCGCTGGTCTAAGTCTCGTGGCCCTCTGTCAGAATCCAGAGTTTCAAGAAGATCGGAGGGGGTCAAAATTTCGGCCAAAAACGACAGTGTTACCCCTTATGTTTTTTTTTTTGGGTCAAAACTTTGACATCCGATATCTCGGCTATGGAAGGGTCTAGAGCCTCCATTTTTGCGGTCTGGTCGAAGTCTCGTGGCCCTCTGTCAGAATCCAGAGTTTCAAGAAGATCGGAGGGGGTCAAAATTTCGGCCAAAAACGACAGTGTTACCCCTTATGTTTTTTTTTTCAGGTCAAAACTTTGACATCCGATATCTCGGCTCTGGAAGGGTCTAGAGCCTCCATTTTTGCGCGCTGGTCGAAGTCTCGTGGCCCTCTGTCAGAATCCAGATTTTCAAGAAGATCGGACGGGGTCAAAATTTCGGCCAAAAACGACAGTGTTACCCCTTATATTTTTTTTTTCGGGTCAAAACTTTGACATCCGATATCTCGGCTCTGGAAGGGTCTAGAGCCTCCATTTTTGCGCGCTGGTCGAAGTCTCGTGGCCCTCTGTCAGAATCCAGAGTTTCAAGAAGATCGGAGGGGGTCAAAATTTCGGCCAAAAACGACAGTGTTACCCCTTATGTTTTTTTTCGGGTCAAAACTTTGACATCCGATATCTCGGCTCTGGAAGGGTCTAGAGCCTCCATTTTTGCGCGCTGGTTGAAGTCTCCTGGCCCTCTGTCAGAATCCAGAGTTTCAAGAAGATCGGAGGGGGTCAAAATTTCGGCCAAAAACGACAGTGTTACCCCTTATGTTTTTTTTTCAAGTCAAAACTTTGACATCCGATATCTCGGCTCTGGAAGGGTCTAGAGCCTCCATTTTTGCGCGCTGGTTGAAGTCTCATGGCCCTCTGTCAGAATCCAGAGTTTCAAGAAGATCGGAGGGGGTCAAAATTTCGGCCAAAAACGACAGTGTTACCCCTTATGTTTTTTTTTCAAGTCAAAACTTCGACATCCGATATCTCGGCTCTGGAAGGGTCTAGAGCCTCCATTTTTGCGCGCTGGTCGAAGTCTCGTGGCCCTCTGTCAGAATCCAGAGTTTCAAGAAGATCGGAGGGGGTCAAAATTTCGGCCAAAAACGACAGTGTTACCCCTTATGTTTTTTTTTCCGGGTCAAAACTTTGACATCCGATATCTCGGCTCTGGAAGGGTCTAGAGCCTCCATTTTTGCGCGCTGGTTGAAGTCTCATGGCCCTCTGTCAGAATCCAGAGTTTCAAGAAGATCGGAGGGGGTCAAAATTTCGGTCAAAAACGACAGTGTTACCCCTTATGTTTTTTTTTCAAGTCAAAACTTTGACATCCGATATCTCGGCTCTGGAAGGGTCTAGAGCCTCCATTTTTCGCGCTGGTCGAAGTCTCGTGGCCCTCTGTCAGAATCCAGAGTTTCAAGAAGATCGGAGGGGGTCAAAATTTCGGCCAAAAACGACAGTGTTACCCCTTATGTTTTTTTTTCGGGTCAAAACTTTGACATCCGATATCTCGGCTCTGGAAGGGTCTAGAGCCTCCATTTTTGCGCGCTGGTCGAAGTCTCGTGGCCCTCTGTCAGAATCCAGAGTTTCAAGAAGATCGGAGGGGGTCAACATTTCGGCCAAAAACGACAGTGTTACCCCTTATGTTTTTTTTCAGGTCAAAACTTTGACATCCGATATCTCGGCTCTGGAAGGGTCTAGAGCCTCCATTTTTGCGCGCTGGTCGAAGTCTCGTGGCCCTCTGTCAGAATCCAGAGTTTCAAGAAGATCGGAGGGGGTCAAAATTTCGGCCAAAAACGACAGTGTTACCCCTTATGTTTTTTTTCAGGTCAAAACTTTGACGTCCGATATCTCGGCTCTGGAAGGGTCTAGAGCCTCCATTTTTGCGTGCTGGTCGAAGTCTCGTGGCCCTCTGTCAGAATCCAGAGTTTCAAGAAGATCGGAGGGGGTCAACATTTCGGCCAAAAACGACAGTTTTACCCCTTATGTTTTTTTTTCATGTCAAAACTTTGACATCCGATATCTCGGCTCTGGAAGGGTCTAGAGCCTCCATTTTTGCGCGCTGGTCGAAGTCTCGTGGCCCTCTGTCAGAATCCAGAGTTTCAAGAAGATCGGAGGGGGTCAAAATTTCGGCCAAAAATGACAGTGTTACCCCTTATGTTTTTTTTTTCAGGTCAAAACTTTGACATCCGATATCTCGGCTCTGGAAGGGTCTAGAGCCTCCATTTTTGCGTGCTGGTCGAAGTCTCGTGGCCCTCTGTCAGAATCCAGAGTTTCAAGAAGATCGGAGGGGGTCAAAATTTCGGCCAAAAACGACAGTGTTACCCCTTATGTTTTTTTTTCAGGTCAAAACTTTGACATCCGATATCTCGGCTCTGGAAGGGTCTAGAGCCTCCATTTTTGCGCGCTGGTCGAAGTCTCGTGGCCCTCTGTCAGAATCCAGAGTTTCAAGAAGATCGGAGGGGGTCAAAATTTCGGCCAAAAACGACAGTGTTACCCCTTATGTTTTTTTTTCGGGTCAAAACTTTGACATCCGATATCTCGGCTCTGGAAGGGTCTAGAGCCTCCATTTTGCGCGCTGGTCGAAGTCTCGTGGCCCTCTGTCAGAATCCAGAGTTTCAAGAAGATCGGAGGGGGTCAAAATTTCGGCCAAAAACGACAGTGTTACCCCTTATGTTTTTTTTTCAGGTCAAAACTTTGACATCCGATATCTCGGCTCTGGAAGGGTCTAGAGCCTCCATTTTTGCGCGCTGGTCGAAGTCTCGTGGCCCTCTGTCAGAATCCAGAGTTTCAAGAAGATCGGAGGGGGTCAAAATTTCGGCCAAAAACGACAGTGTTACCCCTTATGTTTTTTTTTCGGGTCAAAACTTTGACATCCGATATCTCGGCTCTGGAAGGGTCTAGAGCCTCCATTTTTGCGCGCTGGTCTAAGTCTCGTGGCCCTCTGTCAGAATCCAGAGTTTCAAGAAGATCGGAGGGGGTCAAAATTTCGGCCAAAAACGACAGTGTTACCCCTTATGTTTTTTTTTTTGGGTCAAAACTTTGACATCCGATATCTCGGCTATGGAAGGGTCTAGAGCCTCCATTTTTGCGGTCTGGTCGAAGTCTCGTGGCCCTCTGTCAGAATCCAGAGTTTCAAGAAGATCGGAGGGGGTCAAAATTTCGGCCAAAAACGACAGTGTTACCCCTTATGTTTTTTTTTTCAGGTCAAAACTTTGACATCCGATATCTCGGCTCTGGAAGGGTCTAGAGCCTCCATTTTTGCGCGCTGGTCGAAGTCTCGTGGCCCTCTGTCAGAATCCAGATTTTCAAGAAGATCGGACGGGGTCAAAATTTCGGCCAAAAACGACAGTGTTACCCCTTATGTTTTTTTTTTCGGGTCAAAACTTTGACATCCGATATCTCGGCTCTGGAAGGGTCTAGAGCCTCCATTTTTGCGCGCTGGTCGAAGTCTCGTGGCCCTCTGTCAGAATCCAGAGTTTCAAGAAGATCGGAGGGGGTCAAAATTTCGGCCAAAAACGACAGTGTTACCCCTTATGTTTTTTTTTCGGGTCAAAACTTTGACATCCGATATCTCGGCTCTGGAAGGGTCTAGAGCCTCCATTTTTGCGCGCTGGTTGAAGTCTCATGGCCCTCTGTCAGAATCCAGAGTTTCAAGAAGATCGGAGGGGGTCAAAATTTCGGCCAAAAACGACAGTGTTACCCCTTATGTTTTTTTTTCAAGTCAAAACTTTGACATCCGATATCTCGGCTCTGGAAGGGTCTAGAGCCTCCATTTTTGCGCGCTGGTTGAAGTCTCATGGCCCTCTGTCAGAATCCAGAGTTTCAAGAAGATCGGAGGGGGTCAAAATTTCGGCCAAAAACGACAGTGTTACCCCTTATGTTTTTTTTTCAAGTCAAAACTTTGACATCCGATATCTCGGCTCTGGAAGGGTCTAGAGCCTCCATTTTTGCGCGCTGGTCGAAGTCTCGTGGCCCTCTGTCAGAATCCAGAGTTTCAAGAAGATCGGAGGGGGTCAAAATTTCGGCCAAAAACGACAGTGTTACCCCTTATGTTTTTTTTTCGGGTCAAAACTTTGACATCCGATATCTCGGCTCTGGAAGGGTCTAGAGCCTCCATTTTTGCGCGCTGGTTGAAGTCTCATGGCCCTCTGTCAGAATCCAGAGTTTCAAGAAGATCGGAGGGGGTCAAAATTTCGGTCAAAAACGACAGTGTTACCCCTTATGTTTTTTTTTCAAGTCAAAACTTTGACATCCGATATCTCGGCTCTGGAAGGGTCTAGAGCCTCCATTTTTGCGCGCTGGTCGAAGTCTCGTGGCCCTCTGTCAGAATCCAGAGTTTCAAGAAGATCGGAGGGGGTCAAAATTTCGGCCAAAAACGACAGTGTTACCCCTTATGTTTTTTTTTCGGGTCAAAACTTTGACATCCGATATCTCGGCTCTGGAAGGGTCTAGAGCCTCCATTTTTGCGCGCTGGTCGAAGTCTCGTGGCCCTCTGTCAGAATCCAGAGTTTCAAGAAGATCGGAGGGGGTCAACATTTCGGCCAAAAACGACAGTGTTACCCCTTATGTTTTTTTTCAGGTCAAAACTTTGACATCCGATATCTCGGCTCTGGAAGGGTCTAGAGCCTCCATTTTTGCGCGCTGGCTGAAGTCTCATTGCCCTCTGTCAGAATCCAGAGTTTCAAGAAGATCGGAGGGGGTCAGAATTTCGGCCAAAAACGACAGTGTTACCCCTTATGTTTTTTTTTTCAGGTCAAAACTTTGACATCCGATATCTCGGCTCTGGAAGGGTCTAGAGCCTCCATTTTTGCGCGCTGGTCGAAGTCTCGTGGCCCTCTGTCAGAATCCAGAGTTTCAAGAAGATCGGAGGGGGTCAAAATTTCGGCCAAAAACGACAGTGTTACCCCTTATGTTTTTTTTTCAGATCAAAACTTTGACATCCGATATCTCGGCTCTGGAAGGGTCTAGAGCCTCCATTTTTGCGCGCTGGTCGAAGTCTCGTGGCCCTCTGTCAGAATCCAGAGTTTCAAGAAGATCGGAGGGGGTCAAAATTTCGGCCAAAAACGACAGTGTTACCCCTTATGTTTTTTTTCAGGTCAAAAATTTGACATCCGATATCTCGGCTCTGGAAGGGTCTAGAGCCTCCATTTTTGCGCGCTGGTCGAAGTCTCGTGGCCCTCTGTCAGAATCCAGAGTTTCAAGAAGATCGGAGGGGGTCAAAATTTCGGCCAAAAACGACAGTGTTACCCCTTATGTTTTTTTTTCAGGTCAAAACTTTGACATCCGATATCTCGGCTCTGGAAGGGTCTAGAGCCTCCATTTTTGCGCGCTGGTCGAAGTCTCGTGGCCCTCTGTCAGAATCCAGAGTTTCAAGAAGATCGGAGGGGGTCAAAATTTCGGCCAAAAACGACAGTGTTACCCCTTATGTTTTTTTTTCGGGTCAAAACTTTGACATCCGATATCTCGGCTCTGGAAGGGTCTAGAGCCTCCATTTTTGCGCGCTGGTCGAAGTCTCGTGGCCCTCTGTCAGAATCCAGAGTTTCAAGAAGATCGGAGGGGGTCAAAATTTCGGCCAAAAACGACAGTGTTACCCCTTATGTTTTTTTTTCAGGTCAAAACTGTCGTTTTTGGCCGAAATTTTGACCCCCTCCAATCTTCTTGAAACTCTGGATTCTGACAGAGGGCCACGAGACTTCGACCAGCGCGCAAAAATGGAGGCTCTAGACCCTTCCAGAGCCGAGATATCGGATGTCAAAGTTTTGACCTGAAAAAAAAAACATAAGGGGTAACACTGTCGTTTTTGGCCGAAATTTTGACCCCCTCCGATCTTCTTGAAACTCTGGATTCTGACAGAGGGCCACGAGACTTCGACCAGCGCGCAAAAATGGAGGCTCTAGACCCTTCCAGAGCCGAGATATCGGATGTCAAAGTTTTGACCCGAAAAAAAAACATAAGGGGTAACACTGTCGTTTTTGGCCGAAATTTTGACCCCCTCCGATCTTCTTGAAACTCTGGATTCTGACAGAGGGCCACGAGACTTCGACCAGCGCGCAAAAATGGAGGCTCTAGACCCTTCCAGAGCCGAGATATCGGATGTCAAAGTTTTGACCTGAAAAAAAAAACATAAGGGGTAACACTGTCGTTTTTGGCCGAAATTTTGACCCCCTCCGATCTTCTTGAAACTCTGGATTCTGACAGAGGGCCACGAGACTTCGACCAGCACGCAAAAATGGAGGCTCTAGACCCTTCCAGAGCCGAGATATCGGACGTCAAAGTTTTGACCCGAAAAAAAAAAACATAAGGGGTAACACTGTCGTTTTTGGCCGAAATTTTGACCCCCTCCGATCTTCTTGAAACTCTGGATTCTGACAGAGGGCCACGAGACTTCGACCAGCGCGCAAAAATGGAGGCTCTAGACCCTTCCAGAGCCGAGATATCGGATGTCAAAGTTTTGACCTGAAAAAAAACATAAGGGGTAACACTGTCGTTTTTGGCCGAAATTTTGACCCCCTCCGATCTTCTTGAAACTCTGGATTCTGACAGAGGGCCACGAGACTTCGACCAGCGCGCAAAAATGGAGGCTCTAGACCCTTCCAGAGCCGAGATATCGGATGTCAAAGTTTTGACCTGAAAAAAAAAACATAAGGGGTAACACTGTCGTTTTTGGCCGAAATTTTGACCCCCTCCGATCTTTTTGAAACTCTGGATTCTGACAGAGGGCCACGAGACTTCGACCAGCGTGCAAAAATGGAGGCTCTAGACCCTTCCAGAACCGAGATATCGGATGTCAAAGTTTAGACCTGAAAAAAAAACATAAGGGGTAACACTGTCGTTTTTGGCCGAAATTTTGACCCCCTCCGATCTTCTTGAAACTCTGGATTCTGACAGAGGGCCACGAGACTTCGACCAGCGCGCAAAAATGGAGGCTCTAGACCCTTCCAGAGCCGAGATATCGGATGTCAAAGTTTCGACCTGAAAAAAAACATAAGGGGTAACACTGTCGTTTTTGGCCGAAATTTTGACCCCCTCCGATCTTCTTGAAACTCTGGATTCTGACAGAGGGCCACGAGACTTCGACCAGCGCGCAAAAATGGAGGCTCTAGACCCTTCCAGAGCCGAGATATCGGATGTCAAAGTTTTGACCTGAAAAAAAAAACATAAGGGGTAACACTGTCGTTTTTGGCCGAAATTTTGACCCCCTCCGATCTTCTTGAAACTCTGGATTCTGACAGAGGGCCACGAGACTTCGACCAGCGCGCAAAAATGGAGGCTCTAGACCCTTCCAGAGCCGAGATATCGGATGTCAAAGTTTTGACCTGAAAAAAAAAACATAAGGGGTAACACTGTCGTTTTTGGCCGAAATTTTGACCCCCTCCGATCTTCTTGAAACTCTGGATTCTGACAGAGAGCCACGAGACTTCGACCAGCGCGCAAAAATGGAGGCTCTAGACCCTTCCAGAGCCGAGATATCGGATGTCAAAGTTTTGACCTGAAAAAAAAACATAAGGGGTAACACTGTCGTTTTTGGTCAAAACTTTGACATCCGATATCTCGGCTCTGGAAGGGTCTAGAGCCTCCATTTTTGCGCGCTGGTCGAAGTCTCGTGGCCCTCTGTCAGAATCCAGAGTTTCAAGAAGATCGGAGGGGGTCAAAATTTCGGCCAAAAACGACAGTGTTACCCCTTATGTTTTTTTTTTTTCAGGTCAAAACTTTGACATCCGATATCTCGGCTCTGGAAGGGTCTAGAGCCTCCATTTTTGCGCGCTGGTCGAAGTCTCGTGGCCCTCTGTCAGAATCCAGAGTTTCAAGAAGATCGGAGGGGGTCAAAATTTCGGCCAAAAACGACAGTGTTACCCCTTATGTTTTTTTTTCAGGTCAAAACTTTGACATCCGATATCTCGGCTCTGGAAGGGTCTAGAGCCTCCATTTTTGCGCGCTGGTCGAAGTCTTGTGGCCCTCTGTCAGAATCCAGAGTTTCAAGAAGATCGGAGGGGGTCAATCCAGTCAAGCCTCCATTTTTGCGCGCTGGTCGAAGTCTCGTGGCCCTCTGTCAGAATCCAGAGTTTCAAGAAGATTGGAGGGGGTCAAAATTTCGGCCAAAAACGACAGTTTTGACCTGAAAAAAAAACATAAGGGGTAACACTGTCGTTTTTGGCCGAAATTTTGACCCCCTCCAATCTTCTTGAAACTCTGGATTCTGACAGAGGGCCACGAGACTTCGACCAGCGCGCAAAAATGGAGGCTCTAGACCCTTCCAGAGCCGAGATATCGGATGTCAAAGTTTTGACCTGAAAAAAAAACATAAGGGGTAACACTGTCGTTTTTGGCCGAAATTTTGACCCCCTCCGATCTTCTTGAAACTCTGGATTCTGACAGAGGGCCACGAGACTTCGACCAGCGCGCAAAAATGGAGGCTCTAGACCCTTCCAGAGCCGAGATATCGGATGTCAAAGTTTTGACCCGAAAAAAAAAACATAAGGGGTAACACTGTCGTTTTTGGCCGAAATTTTGACCCCCTCCGATCTTCTTGAAACTCTGGATTCTGACAGAGGGCCACGAGACTTCGACCAGCGCGCAAAAATGGAGGCTCTAGACCCTTCCAGAGCCGAGATATCGGATGTTTAAGTTTTGACCTGAAAAAAAAAAAACATAAGGGGTAACACTGTCGTTTTTGGCCGAAATTTTGACCCCCTCCGATCTTCTTGAAACTCTGGATTCTGACAGAGGGCCACGAGACTTCGACCAGCACGCAAAAATGGAGGCTCTAGACCCTTCCAGAGCCGAGATATCGGACGTCAAAGTTTTGACCCGAAAAAAAAAAACATAAGGGGTAACACTGTCATTTTTGGCCGAAATTTTGACCCCCTCCGATCTTCTTGAAACTCTGGATTCTGACAGAGGGCCACGAGACTTCGACCAGCGCGCAAAAATGGAGGCTCTAGACCCTTCCAGAGCCGAGATATCGGATGTCAAAGTTTTGACCTGAAAAAAAAACATAAGGGGTAACACTGTCGTTTTTGGCCGAAATTTTGACCCCCTCCGATCTTCTTGAAACTCTGGATTCTGACAGAGGGCCACGAGACTTCGACCAGCGCGCAAAAATGGAGGCTCTAGACCCTTCCAGAGCCGAGAAATCGGATGTCAAAGTTTTGACCTGAAAAAAAAACATAAGGGGTAACACTGTCGTTTTTGGCCGAAATTTTGACCCCCTCCGATCTTCTTGAAACTCTGGATTCTGACAGAGGGCCACGAGACTTCGACCAGCGCGCAAAAATGGAGGCTCTAGACCCTTCCAGAGCCGAGATATCGGATGTCAAAGTTTTGACCTGAAAAAAAAAAAAACATAAGGGGTAACACTGTCGTTTTTGGCCGAAATTTTGACCCCCTCCGATCTTCTTGAAACTCTGGATTCTGACAGAGAGCCACGAGACTTTGACCAGCGCGCAAAAATGGAGGCTCTAGACCCTTCCAGAGCCGAGATATCGGATGTCAAAGTTTTGACCTGAAAAAAAAACATAAGGGGTAACACTGTCGTTTTTGGTCAAAACTTTGACATCCGATATCTCGGCTCTGGAAGGGTCTAGAGCCTCCATTTTTGCGCGCTGGTCGAAGTCTCGTGGCCCTCTGTCAGAATCCAGAGTTTCAAGAAGATCGGAGGGGGTCAAAATTTCGGCCAAAAACGACAGTGTTACCCCTTATGTTTTTTTTTTCAGGTCAAAACTTTGACATCCGATATCTCGGCTCTGGAAGGGTCTAGAGCCTCCATTTTTGCGCGCTGGTCGAAGTCTCGTGGCCCTCTGTCAGAATCCAGAGTTTCAAGAAGATCGGAGGGGGTCAAAATTTCGGCCAAAAACGACAGTGTTACCCCTTATGTTTTTTTTCAGGTCAAAACTTTGACATCCGATATCTCGGCTCTGGAAGGGTCTAGAGCCTCCATTTTTGCGCGCTGGTCGAAGTCTCGTGGCCCTCTGTCAGAATCCAGAGTTTCAAGAAGATCGGAGGGGGTCAAAATTTCGGCCAAAAACGACAGTGTTACCCCTTATGTTTTTTTTTCAGGTCAAAACTTTGACATCCGATATCTCGGCTCTGGAAGGGTCTAGAGCCTCCATTTTTGCGCGCTGGTCGAAGTCTCGTGGCCCTCTGTCAGAATCCAGAGTTTCAAGAAGATCGGAGGGGGTCAAAATTTCGGCCAAAAACGACAGTGTTACCCCTTATGTTTTTTTTTCAGGTCAAAACTTTGACATCCGATATCTCAGCTCTGGAAGGGTCTAGAGCCTCCATTTTTGCACGCTGGTCGAAGTCTCGTGGCCCTCTGTCAGAATCCAGAGTTTCAAGAAGATCGGAGGGGGTCAAAATTTCGGCCAAAAACGACAGTGTTACCCCTTATGTTTTTTTTTCAGGTCAAAACTTTGACATCCGATATCTCGGCTCTGGAAGGGTCTAGAGCCTCCATTTTTGCGCGCTGGTCGAAGTCTCGTGGCCCTCTGTCAGAATCCAGAGTTTCAAGAAGATCGGAGGGGGTCAAAATTTCGGCCAAAAACGACAGTGTTACCCCTTATGTTTTTTTTCAGGTCAAAACTTTGACATCCGATATCTCGGCTCTGGAAGGGTCTAGAGCCTCCATTTTTGCGCGCTGGTCGAAGTCTCGTGGCCCTCTGTCAGAATCCAGAGTTTCAAGAAGATCGGAGGGGGTCAAAATTTCGGCCAAAAACGACAGTGTTACCCCTTATGTTTTTTTTTTCAGGTCAAAACTTTGACATCCGATATCTCGGCTCTGGAAGGGTCTAGAGCCTCCATTTTTGCGCGCTGGTCGAAGTCTCGTGGCCCTCTGTCAGAATCCAGAGTTTCAAGAAGATCGGAGGGGGTCAAAATTTCGGCCAAAAACGACAGTGTTACCCCTTATGGTTTTTTTTCAGGTCAAAACTTTGACATCCGATATCTCGGCTCTGGAAGGGTCTAGAGCCTCCATTTTTGCGCGCTGGTCGAAGTCTCGTGGCCCTCTGTCAGAATCCAGAGTTTCAAGAAGATCGGAGGGGGTCAAAATTTCGGCCAAAAACGACAGTGTTACCCCTTATGTTTTTTTTTCAGGTCAAAACTTTGACATCCGATATCTCGGCTCTGGAAGGGTCTAGAGCCTCCATTTTTGCGCGCTGGTCGAAGTCTCGTGGCCCTCTGTCAGAATCCAGAGCTTCAAGAAGATCGGAGGGGGTCAAAATTTCGGCCAAAAACGACAGTGTTACTCCTTATGTTTTTTTTTCAGGTCAAAACTTTGACATCCGATATCTCGGCTCTGGAAGGGTCTAGAGCCTCCATTTTTGCGCGCTGGTCGAAGTCTCGTGGCCCTCTGTCAGAATCCAGAGTTTCAAGAAGATCGGAGGGGGTCAAAATTTCGGCCAAAAACGACAGTGTTACCCCTTATGTTTTTTTTTTTTCGGGTCAAAACTTTGACATCCGATATCTCGGCTCTGGAAGGGTCTAGAGCCTCCATTTTTGCGCGCTGGTCGAAGTCTCGTGGCCCTCTGTCAGAATCCAGAGTTTCAAGAAGATCGGAGGGGGTCAAAATTTCGGCCAAAAACGACAGTGTTACCCCTTATGTTTTTTTTTCAGGTCAAAACTTTGACATCCGATATCTCGGCTCTGGAAGGGTCTAGAGCCTCCATTTTTGCGCGCTGGTCGAAGTCTCGTGGCCCTCTGTCAGAATCCAGAGTTTCAAGAAGATCGGAGGGGGTCAAAATTTCGGCCAAAAATGACAGTGTTACCCCTTATGTTTTTTTTTTCGGGTCAAAACTTTGACATCCGATATCTCGGCTCTGGAAGGGTCAAGAGCCTCCATTTTTGCGCGCTGGTCGAAGTCTCGTGGCCCTCTGTCAGAATCCAGAGTTTCAAGAAGATCGGAGGGGGTCAAAATTTCGGCCAAAAACGACAGTGTTACCCCTTATGTTTTTTTTTCAGGTCAAAACTTTGAAATCCGATATCTCGGCTCTGGAAGGGTCTAGAGCCTCCATTTTTGCGCGCTGGTCGAAGTCTCGTGGCCCTCTGTCAGAATCCAGAGTTTCAAGAAGATCGGAGGGGTCAAAATTTCGGCCAAAAACGACAGTGTTACCCCTTATGTTTTTTTTTTCAGGTCAAAACTTTGACATCCGATATCTCAGCTCTGGAAGGGTCTAGAGCCTCCATTTTTGCACGCTGGTCGAAGTCTCGTGGCCCTCTGTCAGAATCCAGAGTTTCAAGAAGATCGGAGGGGGTCAAAATTTCGGCCAAAAACGACAGTGTTACCCCTTATGTTTTTTTTCAGGTCAAAACTTTGACATCCGATATCTCGGCTCTGGAAGGGTCTAGAGCCTCCATTTTTGCGCGCTGGTCGAAGTCTCGTGGCCCTCTGTCAGAATCCAGAGTTTCAAGAAGATCGGAGGGGGTCAAAATTTCGGCCAAAAACGACAGTGTTACCCCTTATGTTTTTTTTTCAGGTCAAAACTTTGACATCCGATATCTCGGCTCTGGAAGGGTCTAGAGCCTCCATTTTTGCGCGCTGGTCGAAGTCTCGTGGCCCTCTGTCAGAATCCAGAGTTTCAAGAAGATCGGAGGGGGTCAAAATTTCGGCCAAAAATGACAGTGTTACCCCTTATGTTTTTTTTTTCGGGTCAAAACTTTGACATCCGATATCTCGGCTCTGGAAGGGTCTAGAGCCTCCATTTTTGCGCGCTGGTCGAAGTCTCGTGGCCCTCTGTCAGAATCCAGAGTTTCAAGAAGATCGGAGGGGGTCAAAATTTCGGCCAAAAACGACAGTGTTACCCCTTATGTTTTTTTTTCAGGTCAAAACTTTGACATCCGATATCTCGGCTCTGGAAGGGTCTAGAGCCTCCATTTTTGCGCGCTGGTCGAAGTCTCGTGGCCCTCTGTCAGAATCCAGAGTTTCAAGAAGATCGGAGGGGGTCAAAATTTCGGCCAAAAACGACAGTGTTACCCCTTATGTTTTTTTTTTCAGGTCAAAACTTTGACATCCGATATCGCAGCTCTGGAAGGGTCTAGAGCCTCCATTTTTGCACGCTGGTCGAAGTCTCGTGGCCCTCTGTCAGAATCCAGAGTTTCAAGAAGATCGGAGGGGGTCAAAATTTCGGCCAAAAACGACAGTGTTACCCCTTATGTTTTTTTTTCAGGTCAAAACTTTGACATCCGATATCTCGGCTCTGGAAGGGTCTAGAGCCTCCATTTTTGCGCGCTGGTCGAAGTCTCGTGGCCCTCTGTCAGAATCCAGAGTTTCAAGAAGATCGGAGGGGGTCAAAATTTCGGCCAAAAACGACAGTGTTACCCCTTATGTTTTTTTTTCAGGTCAAAACTTTGACATCCGATATCTCGGCTCTGGAAGGGTCTAGAGCCTCCATTTTTGCGCGCTGGTCGAAGTCTCATGGCCCTCTGTCAGAATCCAGAGTTTCAAGAAGATCGGAGGGGGTCAAAATTTCGGCCAAAAACGACAGTGTTACCCCTTATGTTTTTTTTTCAGGTCAAAACTTTGACATCCGATATCTCGGCTCTGGAAGGGTCTAGAGCCTCCATTTTTGCGCGCTGGTCAAAGTCTCGTGGCCCTCTGTCAGAATCCAGAGTTTCAAGAAGATCGGAGGGGGTCAAAATTTCGGCCAAAAACGACAGTGTTACCCCTTATGTTTTTTTTCAGGTCAAAACTTTGACATCCGATATCTCGGCTCTGGAAGGGTCTAGAGCCTCCATTTTTGCGCGCTGGTCGAAGTCTCGTGGCCCTCTGTCAGAATCCAGAGTTTCAAGAAGATCGGAGGGGGTCAAAATTTCGGCCAAAAACGACAGTGTTACCCCTTATGTTTTTTTTTTCAGGTCAAAACTTTGACATCCGATATCTCGGCTCTGGAAGGGTCTAGAGCCTCCATTTTTGCGCGCTGGTCGAAGTCTCGTGGCCCTCTGTCAGAATCCAGAGTTTCAAGAAGATCGGAGGGGGTCAAAATTTCGGCCAAAAACGACAGTGTTACCCCTTATGTTTTTTTTTCAGGTCAAAACTTTGACATCCGATATCTCGGCTCTGGAAGGGTCTAGAGCCTCCATTTTTGCGCGCTGGTCGAAGTCTCGTGGCCCTCTGTCAGAATCCAGAGTTTCAAGAAGATCGGAGGGGGTCAAAATTTCGGCCAAAAATGACAGTGTTACCCCTTATGTTTTTTTTTTCGGGTCAAAACTTTGACATCCGATATCTCGGCTCTGGAAGGGTCTAGAGCCTCCATTTTTGCGCGCTGGTCGAAGTCTCGTGGCCCTCTGTCAGAATCCAGAGTTTCAAGAAGATCGGAGGGGGTCAAAATTTCGGCCAAAAACGACAGTGTTACCCCTTATGTTTTTTTTTTTCAGGTCAAAACTTTGACATCCGATATCTCGGCTCTGGAAGGGTCTAGAGCCTCCATTTTTGCGCGCTGGTCGAAGTCTCGAGGCCCTCTGTCAGAATCCAGAGTTTCAAGAAGATCGGAGGGGGTCAAAATTTTGGCCAAAAACGACAGTGTTACCCCTTATGTTTTTTTTTTCAGGTCAAAACTTTGACATCCGATATCTCGGCTCTGGAAGGGTCTAGAGCCTCCATTTTTGCGCGCTGGTCGAAGTCTCGTGGCCCTCTGTCAGAATCCAGAGTTTCAAGAAGATCGGAGGGGGTCAAAATTTCGGCCAAAAACGACAGTGTTACCCCTTATGTTTTTTTTTCAGGTCAAAACTTTGACATCCGATATCTCGGCTCTGGAAGGGTCTAGAGCCTCCATTTTTGCACGCTGGTCGAAGTCTCGTGGCCCTCTGTCAGAATCCAGAGTTTCAAGAAGATCGGAGGGGGTCAAAATTTCGGCCAAAAACGACAGTGTTACCCCTTATGTTTTTTTTTCAGGTCAAAACTTTGACATCCGATATCTCGGCTCTGGAAGGGTCTAGAGCCTCCATTTTTGCGCGCTGGTCGAAGTCTCGTGGCCCTCTGTCAGAATCCAGAGTTTCAAGAAGATCGGAGGGGGTCAAATTTCGGCCAAAAACGACAGTGTTACCCCTTATGTTTTTTTTTCAGGTCAAAACTTTGACATCCGATATCTCAGCTCTGGAAGGGTCTAGAGCCTCCATTTTTGCACGCTGGTCGAAGTCTCGTGGCCCTCTGTGAGAATCCAGAGTTTCAAGAAGATCGGAGGGGGTCAAAATTTCGGCCAAAAACGACAGTGTTACCCCTTATGTTTTTTTTTCAGGTCAAAACTTTGACATCCGATATCTCGGCTCTGGAAGGGTCTAGAGCCTCCATTTTTGCGCGCTGGTCGAAGTCTCGTGGCCCTCTGTCAGAATCCAGAGTTTCAAGAAGATCGGAGGGGGTCAAAATTTCGGCCAAAAACGACAGTGTTACCCCTTATGTTTTTTTTCAGGTCAAAACTTTGACATCCGATATCTCGGCTCTGGAAGGGTCTAGAGCCTCCATTTTTGCGCGCTGGTCGAAGTCTCGTGGCCCTCTGTCAGAATCCAGAGTTTCAAGAAGATCGGAGGGGGTCAAAATTTCGGCCAAAAACGACAGTGTTACCCCTTATGTTTTTTTTTCAGGTCAAAACTTTGACATCCGATATCTCGGCTCTGGAAGGGTCTAGAGCCTCCATTTTTGCGCGCTGGTCGAAGTCTCGTGGCCCTCTGTCAGAATCCAGAGTTTCAAGAAGATCGGAGGGGGTCAAAATTTCGGCCAAAAACGACACTGTTACCCCTTATGGTTTTTTTTCAGGTCAAAACTTTGACATCCGATATCTCGGCTCTGGAAGGGTCTAGAGCCTCCATTTTTGCGCGCTGGTCGAAGTCTCGTGGCCCTCTGTCAGAATCCAGAGCTTCAAGAAGATCGGAGGGGGTCAAAATTTCGGCCAAAAATGACAGTGTTACCCCTTATGTTTTTTTTTTCGGGTCAAAACTTTGACATCCGATATCTCGGCTCTGGAAGGGTCTAGAGCCTCCATTTTTGCGCGCTGGTCGAATTCTCGTGGCCCTCTGTCAGAATCCAGAGTTTCAAGAAGATCGGAGGGGGTCAAATTTCGGCCAAAAACGACAGTGTTACCCCTTATGTTTTTTTTCAGGTCAAAACTTTGACATCCGATATCTCGGCTCTGGAAGGGTCTAGAGCCTCCATTTTTGCGCGCTGGTCGAAGTCTCGTGGCCCTCTGTCAGAATCCAGAGTTTCAAGAAGATCGGAGGGGGTCAAAATTTCGGCCAAAAACGACAGTGTTACCCCTTATGTTTTTTTTTCAGGTCAAAACTTTGACATCCGATATCTCAGCTCTGGAAGGGTCTAGAGCCTCCATTTTTGCACGCTGGTCGAAGTCTCGTGGCCCTCTGTCAGAATCCAGAGTTTCAAGAAGATCGGAGGGGGTCAAAATTTCGGCCAAAAACGACAGTGTTACCCCTTATGTTTTTTTTTCAGGTCAAAACTTTGACATCCGATATCTCGGCTCTGGAAGGGTCTAGAGCCTCCATTTTTGCGCGCTGGTCGAAGTCTCGTGGCCCTCTGTCAGAATCCAGAGTTTCAAGAAGATCGGAGGGGGTCAAAATTTCGGCCAAAAACGACAGTGTTACCCCTTATGTTTTTTTTTTCAGGTCAAAACTTTGACATCCGATATCTCGGCTCTGGAAGGGTCTAGAGCCTCCATTTTTGCGCGCTGGTCGAAGTCTCGTGGCCCTCTGTCAGAATCCAGAGTTTCAAGAAGATCGGAGGGGGTCAAAATTTCGGCCAAAAACGACAGTGTTACCCCTTATGTTTTTTTTTTCAGGTCAAAACTTTGACATCCGATATCTCGGCTCTGGAAGGGTCTAGAGCCTCCATTTTTGCGCGCTGGTCGAAGTCTCGTGGCCCTCTGTCAGAATCCAGAGTTTCAAGAAGATCGGAGGGGGTCAAAATTTCGGCCAAAAACGACAGTGTTACCCCTTATGTTTTTTTTTCAGGTCAAAACTTTGACATCCGATATCTCGGCTCTGGAAGGGTCTAGAGCCTCCATTTTTGCGCGCTGGTCGAAGTCTCGTGGCCCTCTGTCAGAATCCAGAGTTTCAAGAAGATCGGAGGGGGTCAAAATTTTGGCCAAAAACGACAGTGTTACCCCTTATGTTTTTTTTTTTCAGGTCAAAACTTTGACATCCGATATCTCGGCTCTGGAAGGGTCTAGAGCCTCCATTTTTGCGCGCTGGTCGAAGTCTTGTGGCCCTCTGTCAGAATCCAGAGTTTCAAGAAGATCGGAGGGGGTCAAAATTTCGGCCAAAAACGACAGTGTTACCCCTTATGTTTTTTTTTCGGGTCAAAACTTTGACATCCGATATCTCGGCTCTGGAAGGGTCTAGAGCCTCCATTTTTGCGCGCTGGTCGAAGTCTCGTGGCCCTCTGTCAGAATCCAGAGTTTCAAGAAGATCGGAGGGGGTCAAAATTTTGGCCAAAAACGACAGTGTTACCCCTTATGTTTTTTTTTTCAGGTCAAAACTTTGACATCCGATATCTCGGCTCTGGAAGGGTCTAGAGCCTCCATTTTTGCGCGCTGGTCGAAGTCTCGTGGCCCTCTGTCAGAATCCAGAGTTTCAAGAAGATCGGAGGGGGTCAAAATTTCGGCCAAAAACGACAGTGTTACCCCTTATGTTTTTTTTCAGGTCAAAACTTTGACATCCGATATCTCGGCTCTGGAAGGGTCTAGAGCCTCCATTTTTGCGCGCTGGTCGAAGTCTCGTGGCCCTCTGTCAGAATCCAGAGTTTCAAGAAGATCGGAGGGGGTCAAAATTTCGGCCAAAAACGACAGTGTTACCCCTTATGTTTTTTTTTCAGGTCAAAACTTTGACATCCGATATCTCAGCTCTGGAAGGGTCTAGAGCCTCCATTTTTGCACGCTGGTCGAAGTCTCGTGGCCCTCTGTCAGAATCCAGAGTTTCAAGAAGATCGGAGGGGGTCAAAATTTCGGCCAAAAACGACAGTGTTACCCCTTATGTTTTTTTTTCAGGTCAAAACTTTGACATCCGATATCTCGGCTCTGGAAGGGTCTAGAGCCTCCATTTTTGCGCGCTGGTCGAAGTCTCGTGGCCCTCTGTCAGAATCCAGAGTTTCAAGAAGATCGGAGGGGGTCAAAATTTCGGCCAAAAACGACAGTGTTACCCCTTATGTTTTTTTTTCAGGTCAAAACTTTGACATCCGATATCTCGGCTCTGGAAGGGTCTAGAGCCTCCATTTTTGCGCGCTGGTCGAAGTCTCGTGGCCCTCTGTCAGAATCCAGAGTTTCAAGAAGATCGGAGGGGGTCAAAATTTCGGCCAAAAACGACAGTGTTACCCCTTATGTTTTTTTTTTCAGGTCAAAACTTTGACATCCGATATCTCGGCTCTGGAAGGGTCTAGAGCCTCCATTTTTGCGCGCTGGTCGAAGTCTCGTGGCCCTCTGTCAGAATCCAGAGTTTCAAGAAGATCGGAGGGGGTCAAAATTTCGGCCAAAAACGACAGTGTTACCCCTTATGGTTTTTTTTCAGGTCAAAACTTTGACATCCGATATCTCGGCTCTGGAAGGGTCTAGAGCCTCCATTTTTGCGCGCTGGTCGAAGTCTCGTGGCCCTCTGTCAGAATCCAGAGCTTCAAGAAGATCGGAGGGGGTCAAAATTTCGGCCAAAAACGACAGTGTTACTCCTTATGTTTTTTTTCAGGTCAAAACTTTGACATCCGATATCTCGGCTCTGGAAGGGTCTAGAGCCTCCATTTTTGCGCGCTGGTCGAAGTCTCGTGGCCCTCTGTCAGAATCCAGAGTTTCAAGAAGATCGGAGGGGGTCAAAATTTCGGCCAAAAACGACAGTGTTACCCCTTATGTTTTTTTTTTTCGGGTCAAAACTTTGACATCCGATATCTCGGCTCTGGAAGGGTCTAGAGCCTCCATTTTTGCGCGCTGGTCGAAGTCTCGTGGCCCTCTGTCAGAATCCAGAGTTTCAAGAAGATCGGAGGGGGTCAAAATTTCGGCCAAAAACGACAGTGTTACCCCTTATGTTTTTTTTTCAGGTCAAAACTTTGACATCCGATATCTCGGCTCTGGAAGGGTCTAGAGCCTCCATTTTTGCGCGCTGGTCGAAGTCTCGTGGCCCTCTGTCAGAATCCAGAGTTTCAAGAAGATCGGAGGGGGTCAAAATTTCGGCCAAAAATGACAGTGTTACCCCTTATGTTTTTTTTTTCGGGTCAAAACTTTGACATCCGATATCTCGGCTCTGGAAGGGTCTAGAGCCTCCATTTTTGCGCGCTGGTCGAAGTCTCGTGGCCCTCTGTCAGAATCCAGAGTTTCAAGAAGATCGGAGGGGGTCAAAATTTCGGCCAAAAACGACAGTGTTACCCCTTATGTTTTTTTTTCAGGTCAAAACTTTGACATCCGATATCTCGGCTCTGGAAGGGTCTAGAGCCTCCATTTTTGCGCGCTGGTCGAAGTCTCGTGGCCCTCTGTCAGAATCCAGAGTTTCAAGAAGATCGGAGGGGGTCAAAATTTCGGCCAAAAACGACAGTGTTACCCCTTATGTTTTTTTTTCAGGTCAAAACTTTGACATCCGATATCTCGGCTCTGGAAGGGTCTAGAGCCTCCATTTTTGCGCGCTGGTCGAAGTCTCGTGGCCCTCTGTCAGAATCCAGAGTTTCAAGAAGATCGGAGGGGGTCAAAATTTCGGCCAAAAACGACAGTGTTACCCCTTATGTTTTTTTTTCAGGTCAAAACTTTGACATCCGATATCTCGGCTCTGGAAGGGTCTAGAGCCTCCATTTTTGCGCGCTGGTCGAAGTCTCGTGGCCCTCTGTCAGAATCCAGAGTTTCAAGAAGATCGGAGGGGGTCAAAATTTCGGCAAAAATGACAGTGTTACCCCTTATGTTTTTTTTTTCGGGTCAAAACTTTGACATCCGATATCTCGGCTCTGGAAGGGTCTAGAGCCTCCATTTTTGCGCGCTGGTCGAATTCTCGTGGCCCTCTGTCAGAATCCAGAGTTTCAAGAAGATCGGAGGGGGTCAAAATTTCGGCCAAAAACGACAGTGTTACCCCTTATGTTTTTTTTTCAGGTCAAAACTTTGACATCCGATATCTCGGCTCTGGAAGGGTCTAGAGCCTCCATTTTTGCGCGCTGGTCGAAGTCTCGTGGCCCTCTGTCAGAATCCAGAGTTTCAAGAAGATCGGAGGGGGTCAAAATTTCGGCCAAAAACGACAGTGTTACCCCTTATGTTTTTTTTTCAGGTCAAAACTTTGAA
>JBBNEX010000217.1:0-43884 GCA_038021265.1 Cyprinella venusta
TGGTAACACTGTCGTTTTTGGCCGAAATTTTGACCCCCTCCGATCTTCTTGAAACTCTGGATTCTGACAGAGGGCCACGAGACTTCGACCAGCGCGCAAAAATGGAGGCTCTAGACCCTTCCAGAGCCGAGATATCGGATGTGAAAGTTTTGACCTGAAAAAAAAAAACATAAGGGGTAACACTGTCGTTTTTGGCCGAAATTTTGACCCCCTCCGATCTTCTTGAAACTCTGGATTCTGACAGAGGGCCACGAGACTTCGACCAGCGCGCAAAAATGGAGGCTCTAGACCCTTCCAGAGCCGAGATATCGGATGTCAAAGTTTTGACCTGAAAAAAAAACATAAGGGGTAACACTGTCGTTTTTGGCCAAAATTTTGACCCCCTCCGATCTTCTTGAAACTCTGGATTCTGACAGAGGGCCACGAGACTTCGACCAGCGCGCAAAAATGGAGGCTCTAGACCCTTCCAGAGCCGAAATATCGGATGTCAAAGTTTGACCTGAAAAAAAAACATAAGGGGTAACACTGTCGTTTTTGGCCAAAATTTTGACCCCCTCCGATCTTCTTGAAACTCTGGATTCTGACAGAGGGCCACGAGACTTCGACCAGCGCGCAAAAATGGAGGCTCTAGACCCTTCCAGAGCCGAGATATCGGATGTCAAAGTTTTGACCTGAAAAAAAAAACATAAGGGGTAACACTGTCGTTTTTGGCCGAAATTTTGACCCCCTCCGATCTTCTTGAAACTCTGGATTCTGACAGAGGTCCACGAGACTTCGACCAGCGCGCAAAAATGGAGGCTCTAGACCCTTCCAGAGCCGAGATATCGGATGTCAAAGTTTTGACCTGAAAAAAAAAAACATAAGGGGTAACACTGTCGTTTTTGGCCGAAATTTTGACCCCCTCCGATCTTCTTGAAACTCTGGATTCTGACAGAGGGCCACGAGACTTCGACCAGCGCGCAAAAATGGAGGCTCTAGACCCTTCCAGAGCCGAGATATCGGATGTCAAAGTTTTGACCTGAAAAAAAAAACATAAGGGGTAACACTGTCGTTTTTGGCCGAAATTTTGACCCCCTCCGATCTTCTTGAAACTCTGGATTCTGACAGAGGGCCACGAGACTTCGACCAGCGCGCAAAAATGGAGGCTCTAGACCCTTCCAGAGCCGAGATATCGGATGTCAAAGTTTTGACCTGAAAAAAAAAACATAAGGGGTAACACTGTCGTTTTTGGCCGAAATTTTGACCCCCTCCGATCTTCTTGAAACTCTGGATTCTGACAGAGGGCCACGAGACTTCGACCAGCGCGCAAAAATGGAGGCTCTAGACCCTTCCAGAGCCGAGATATCGGATGTCAAAGTTTTGACCTGAAAAAAAAACATAAGGGGTAACACAGTCGTTTTTGGCCGAAATTTTGACCCCCTCCGATCTTCTTGAAACTCTGGATTCTGACAGAGGGCCACGAGACTTCGACCAGCGCGCAAAAATGGAGGCTCTAGACCCTTCCAGAGCCGAGATATCGGATGTCAAAGTTTTGACCTGAAAAAAAAACATAAGGGGTAACACTGTCGTTTTTGGCCGAAATTTTGACCCCCTCCGATCTTCTTGAAACTCTGGATTCTGACAGAGGGCCACGAGACTTCGACCAGCGCGCAAAAATGGAGGCTCTAGACCCTTCCAGAGCCGAGATATCGGATGTCAAAGTTTTGACCTGAAAAAAAAACATAAGGGGTAACACTGTCGTTTTTGGCCGAAATTTTGACCCCCTCCGATCTTCTTGAAACTCTGGATTCTGACAGAGGGCCACGAGACTTCGACCAGCGCGCAAAAATGGAGGCTCTAGACCCTTCCAGAGCCGAGATATCGGATGTCAAAGTTTTGACCTGAAAAAAAAAACATAAGGGGTAACACTGTCGTTTTGGCCGAAAATTTTGACCCCCTCCGATCTTCTTGAAACTCTGGATTCTGACAGAGGGCCACGAGACTTCGACCAGCGCGCAAAAATGGAGGCTCTAGACCCTTCCAGAGCCGAGATATCGGATGTCAAAGTTTTGACCTGAAAAAAAAAACATAAGGGGTAACACTGTCGTTTTTGGCCGAAATTTTGACCCCCTCCGATCTTCTTGAAACTCTGGATTCTGACAGAGGGCCACGAGACTTCGACCAGCGCGCAAAAATGGAGGCTCTAGACCCTTCCAGAGCCGAGATATCGGATGTCAAAGTTTTGACCTGAAAAAAAAACATAAGGGGTAACACTGTCGTTTTTGGCCGAAATTTTGACCCCCTCCGATCTTCTTGAAACTCTGGATTCTGACAGAGGGCCACGAGACTTCGACCAGCGCGCAAAATGGAGGCTCTAGACCCTTCCAGAGCCGAGATATCGGATGTCAAAGTTTTGACCTGAAAAAAAAAACATAAGGGGTAACACTGTCGTTTTTGGCCGAAATTTTGACCCCCTCCGATCTTCTTGAAACTCTGGATTCTGACAGAGGGCCACGAGACTTCGACCAGCGCGCAAAAATGGAGGCTCTAGACCCTTCCAGAGCCGAGATATCGGATGTCAAAGTTTTGAGCTGAAAAAAAAAACATAAGGGGTAACACTGTCGTTTTTGGCCGAAATTTTGACCCCCTCCGATCTTCTTGAAACTCTGGATTCTGACAGAGGGCCACGAGACTTCGACCAGCGCGCAAAAATGGAGGCTCTAGACCCTTCCAGAGCCGAGATATCGGATGTCAAAGTTTTGACCTGAAAAAAAAAACATAAGGGGTAACACTGTCGTTTTTGGCCGAAATTTTGACCCCCTCCGATCTTCTTGAAACTCTGGATTCTGACAGAGGGCCACGAGACTTCGACCAGCGCGCAAAAATGGAGGCTCTAGACCCTTCCAGAGCCGAGATATCGGATGTCAAAGTTTTGACCTGAAAAAAAAACATAAGGGGTAACACTGTCGTTTTTGGCCGAAATTTTGACCCCCTCCGATCTTCTTGAAACTCTGGATTCTGACAGAGGGCCACGAGACTTCGACCAGCGCGCAAAAATGGAGGCTCTAGACCCTTCCAGAGCCGAGATATCGGATGTCAAAGTTTTGACCTGAAAAAAAAAACATAAGGGGTAACACTGTCGTTTTTGGCCAAAATTTTGACCCCCTCCGATCTTCTTGAAACTCTGGATTCTGACAGAGGGCCACGAGACTTCGACCAGCGCGCAAAAATGGAGGCTCTAGACCCTTCCAGAGCCGAGATATCGGATGTCAAAGTTTTGACCTGAAAAAAAAAACATAAGGGGTAACACTGTCGTTTTTGGCCGAAATTTTGACCCCCTCCGATCTTCTTGAAACTCTGGATTCTGACAGAGGGCCACGAGACTTCGACCAGCGCGCAAAAATGGAGGCTCTAGACCCTTCCAGAGCCGAGATATCGGATGTCAAAGTTTTGACCTGAAAAAAAAAACATAAGGGGTAACACTGTCGTTTTTGGCCGAAATTTTGACCCCCTCCGATCTTCTTGAAACTCTGGATTCTGACAGAGGGCCACGAGACTTCGACCAGCGCGCAAAAATGGAGGCTCTAGACCCTTCCAGAGCCGAGATATCGGATGTCAAAGTTTTGACCTGAAAAAAAAAACATAAGGGGTAACACTGTCGTTTTTGGCCGAAATTTTGACCCCCTCCGATCTTCTTGAAACTCTGGATTCTGACAGAGGGCCACGAGACTTCGACCAGCGCGCAAAAATGGAGGCTCTAGACCCTTCCAGAGCCGAGATATCGGATGTCAAAGTTTTGACCTGAAAAAAAAAACATAAGGGGTAACACTGTCGTTTTTGGCCGAAATTTTGACCCCCTCCGATCTTCTTGAAACTCTGGATTCTGACAGAGGGCCACGAGACTTCGACCAGCGCGCAAAAATGGAGGCTCTAGACCCTTCCAGAGCCGAGATATCGGATGTCAAAGTTTTGACCTGAAAAAAAAACATAAGGGGTAACACTGTCGTTTTTGGCCGAAATTTTGACCCCCTCCGATCTTCTTGAAACTCTGGATTCTGACAGAGGGCCACGAGACTTCGACCAGCGCGCAAAAATGGAGGCTCTAGACCCTTCCAGAGCCGAGATATCGGATGTCAAAGTTTTGACCTGAAAAAAAAACATAAGGGGTAACACTGTCGTTTTTGGCCGAAATTTTGACCCCCTCCGATCTTCTTGAAACTCTGGATTCTGACAGAGGGCCACGAGACTTCGACCAGCGCGCAAAAATGGAGGCTCTAGACCCTTCCAGAGCCGAGATATCGGATGTCAAAGTTTTGACCTGAAAAAAAAACATAAGGGGTAACACTGTCGTTTTTGGCCGAAATTTTGACCCCCTCCGATCTTCTTGAAACTCTGGATTCTGACAGAGGGCCACGAGACTTCGACCAGCGCGCAAAAATGGAGGCTCTAGACCCTTCCAGAGCCGAGATATCGGATGTCAAAGTTTTGACCTGAAAAAAAAAACATAAGGGGTAACACTGTCGTTTTTGGCCGAAATTTTGACCCCCTCCGATCTTCTTGAAACTCTGGATTCTGACAGAGGGCCACGAGACTTCGACCAGCGCGCAAAAATGGAGGCTCTAGACCCTTCCAGAGCCGAGATATCGGATGTCAAAGTTTTGACCTGAAAAAAAAACATAAGGGGTAACACTGTCGTTTTTGGCCGAAATTTTGACCCCCTCCGATCTTCTTGAAACTCTGGATTCTGACAGAGGGCCACGAGACTTCGACCAGCGCGCAAAAATGGAGGCTCTAGACCCTTCCAGAGCCGAGATATCGGATGTCAAAGTTTTGACCTGAAAAAAAAACATAAGGGGTAACACTGTCGTTTTTGGCCGAAATTTTGACCCCCTCCGATCTTCTTGAAACTCTGGATTCTGACAGAGGGCCACGAGACTTCGACCAGCGCGCAAAAATGGAGGCTCTAGACCCTTCCAGAGCCGAGATATCGGATGTCAAAGTTTTGACCTGAAAAAAAAACATAAGGGGTAACACTGTCGTTTTTGGCCGAAATTTTGACCCCCTCCGATCTTCTTGAAACTCTGGATTCTGACAGAGGGCCACGAGACTTCGACCAGCGCGCAAAAATGGAGGCTCTAGACCCTTCCAGAGCCGAGATATCGGATGTCAAAGTTTTGACCTGAAAAAAAAACATAAGGGGTAACACTGTCGTTTTTGGCCGAAATTTTGACCCCCTCCGATCTTCTTGAAACTCTGGATTCTGACAGAGGGCCACGAGACTTCGACCAGCGCGCAAAAATGGAGGCTCTAGACCCTTCCAGAGCCGAGATATCGGATGTCAAAGTTTTGACCTGAAAAAAAAAACATAAGGGGTAACACTGTCGTTTTTGGCCGAAATTTTGACCCCCTCCGATCTTCTTGAAACTCTGGATTCTGACAGAGGGCCACGAGACTTCGACCAGCGCGCAAAAATGGAGGCTCTAGACCCTTCCAGAGCCGAGATATCGGATGTCAAAGTTTTGACCTGAAAAAAAAACATAAGGGGTAACACTGTCGTTTTTGGCCGAAATTTTGACCCCCTCCGATCTTCTTGAAACTCTGGATTCTGACAGAGGGCCACGAGACTTCGACCAGCGCGCAAAAATGGAGGCTCTAGACCCTTCCAGAGCCGAGATATCGGATGTCAAAGTTTTGACCTGAAAAAAAAAACATAAGGGGTAACACTGTCGTTTTTGGCCGAAATTTTGACCCCCTCCGATCTTCTTGAAACTCTGGATTCTGACAGAGGGCCACGAGACTTCGACCAGCGCGCAAAAATGGAGGCTCTAGACCCTTCCAGAGCCGAGATATCGGATGTCAAAGTTTTGACCTGAAAAAAAAACATAAGGGGTAACACTGTCGTTTTTGGCCGAAATTTTGACCCCCTCCGATCTTCTTGAAACTCTGGATTCTGACAGAGGGCCACGAGACTTCGACCAGCGCGCAAAAATGGAGGCTCTAGACCCTTCCAGAGCCGAGATATCGGATGTCAAAGTTTTGACCTGAAAAAAAAACATAAGGGGTAACACTGTCGTTTTTGGCCGAAATTTTGACCCCCTCCGATCTTCTTGAAACTCTGGATTCTGACAGAGGGCCACGAGACTTCGACCAGCGCGCAAAAATGGAGGCTCTAGACCCTTCCAGAGCCGAGATATCGGATGTCAAAGTTTTGACCTGAAAAAAAAACATAAGGGGTAACACTGTCGTTTTTGGCCGAAATTTTGACCCCCTCCGATCTTCTTGAAACTCTGGATTCTGACAGAGGGCCACGAGACTTCGACCAGCGCGCAAAAATGGAGGCTCTAGACCCTTCCAGAGCCGAGATATCGGATGTCAAAGTTTTGACCTGAAAAAAAAACATAAGGGGTAACACTGTCGTTTTTGGCCGAAATTTTGACCCCCTCCGATCTTCTTGAAACTCTGGATTCTGACAGAGGGCCACGAGACTTCGACCAGCGCGCAAAAATGGAGGCTCTAGACCCTTCCAGAGCCGAGATATCGGATGTCAAAGTTTTGACCTGAAAAAAAAAACATAAGGGGTAACACTGTCGTTTTTGGCCGAAATTTTGACCCCCTCCGATCTTCTTGAAACTCTGGATTCTGACAGAGGGCCACGAGACTTCGACCAGCGCGCAAAAATGGAGGCTCTAGACCCTTCCAGAGCCGAGATATCGGATGTCAAAGTTTTGACCTGAAAAAAAAAACATAAGGGGTAACACTGTCGTTTTTGGCCGAAATTTTGACCCCCTCCGATCTTCTTGAAACTCTGGATTCTGACAGAGGGCCACGAGACTTCGACCAGCGCGCAAAAATGGAGGCTCTAGACCCTTCCAGAGCCGAGATATCGGATGTCAAAGTTTTGACCTGAAAAAAAAAACATAAGGGGTAACACTGTCGTTTTTGGCCGAAATTTTGACCCCCTCCGATCTTCTTGAAACTCTGGATTCTGACAGAGGGCCACGAGACTTCGACCAGCGCGCAAAAATGGAGGCTCTAGACCCTTCCAGAGCCGAGATATCGGATGTCAAAGTTTTGACCTGAAAAAAAAAACATAAGGGGTAACACTGTCGTTTTTGCCGAAATTTTGACCCCCTCCGATCTTCTTGAAACTCTGGATTCTGACAGAGGGCCACGAGACTTCGACCAGCGCGCAAAAATGGAGGCTCTAGACCCTTCCAGAGCCGAGATATCGGATGTCAAAGTTTTGACCTGAAAAAAAAAACATAAGGGGTAACACTGTCGTTTTTGGCCGAAATTTTGACCCCCTCCGATCTTCTTGAAACTCTGGATTCTGACAGAGGGCCACGAGACTTCGACCAGCGCGCAAAAATGGAGGCTCTAGACCCTTCCAGAGCCGAGATATCGGATGTCAAAGTTTTGACCTGAAAAAAAAAACATAAGGGGTAACACTGTCGTTTTTGGCCGAAATTTTGACCCCCTCCGATCTTCTTGAAACTCTGGATTCTGACAGAGGGCCACGAGACTTCGACCAGCGCGCAAAAATGGAGGCTCTAGACCCTTCAGAGCCGAGATATCGGATGTCAAAGTTTTGACCTGAAAAAAAAAACATAAGGGGTAACACTGTCGTTTTTGGCCTAAATTTTGACCCCCTCCGATCTTCTGAAACTCTGGATTCTGACAGAGGGCCACGAGACTTCGACCAGCGCGCAAAAATGGAGGCTCTAGACCCTTCCAGAGCCGAGATATCGGATGTCAAAGTTTTGACCTGAAAAAAAAAACATAAGGGGTAACACTGTCGTTTTTGGCCGAAAATTTGACCCCCTCCGATCTTCTTGAAACTCTGGATTCTGACAGAGGGCCACGAGACTTCGACCAGCGCGCAAAAATGGAGGCTCTAGACCCTTCCAGAGCCGAGATATCGGATGTCAAAGTTTTGACCTGAAAAAAAAACATAAGGGGTAACACTGTCGTTTTTGGCCGAAATTTTGACCCCCTCCGATCTTCTTGAAACTCTGGATTCTGACAGAGGGCCACGAGACTTCGACCAGCGCGCAAAAATGGAGGCTCTAGACCCTTCCAGAGCCGAGATATCGGATGTCAAAGTTTTGACCTGAAAAAAAAACATAAGGGGTAACACTGTCGTTTTTGGCCGAAATTTTGACCCCCTCCGATCTTCTTGAAACTCTGGATTCTGACAGAGGGCCACGAGACTTCGACCAGCGCAAAAATGGAGGCTCTAGACCCTTCCAGAGCCGAGATATCGGATGTCAAAGTTTTGACCTGAAAAAAAAAAACATAAGGGGTAACACTGTCGTTTTTGGCCGAAATTTTGACCCCCTCCGATCTTCTTGAAACTCTGGATTCTGACAGAGGGCCACGAGACTTCGACCAGCGCGCAAAAATGGAGGCTCTAGACCCTTCCAGAGCCGAGATATCGGATGTCAAAGTTTTGACCTGAAAAAAAAAACATAAGGGGTAACACTGTCGTTTTTGGCCGAAATTTTGACCCCCTCCGATCTTCTTGAAACTCTGGATTCTGACAGAGGGCCACGAGACTTCGACCAGCGCGCAAAAATGGAGGCTCTAGACCCTTCCAGAGCCGAGATATCGGATGTCAAAGTTTTGACCTGAAAAAAAAAACATAAGGGTAACACTGTCGTTTTTGGCCGAAATTTTGACCCCCTCCGATCTTCTTGAAACTCTGGATTCTGACAGAGGGCCACGAGACTTCGACCAGCGCGCAAAAATGGAGGCTCTAGACCCTTCCAGAGCCGAGATATCGGATGTCAAAGTTTTGACCTGAAAAAAAAACATAAGGGGTAACACTGTCGTTTTGGCCAAATTTTGACCCCCTCCGATCTTCTTGAAACTCTGGATTCTGACAGAGGGCCACGAGACTTCGACCAGCGCGCAAAAATGGAGGCTCTAGACCCTTCCAGAGCCGAGATATCGGATGTCAAAGTTTTGACCTGAAAAAAAAAACATAAGGGGTAACACTGTCGTTTTTGGCCGAAATTTTGACCCCCTCCGATCTTCTTGAAACTCTGGATTCTGACAGAGGGCCACGAGACTTCGACCAGCGCGCAAAAATGGAGGCTCTAGACCCTTCCAGAGCCGAGATATCGGATGTCAAAGTTTTGACCTGAAAAAAAAACATAAGGGGTAACACTGTCGTTTTTGGCCGAAATTTTGACCCCCTCCGATCTTCTTGAAACTCTGGATTCTGACAGAGGGCCACGAGACTTCGACCAGCGCGCAAAAATGGAGGCTCTAGACCCTTCCAGAGCCGAGATATCGGATGTCAAAGTTTTGACCTGAAAAAAAAAAACATAAGGGGTAACACTGTCGTTTTTGGCCGAAATTTTGACCCCCTCCGATCTTCTTGAAACTCTGGATTCTGACAGAGGGCCACGAGACTTCGACCAGCGCGCAAAAATGGAGGCTCTAGACCCTTCCAGAGCCGAGATATCGGATGTCAAAGTTTTGACCTGAAAAAAAAAAACATAAGGGGTAACACTGTCGTTTTTGGCCGAAATTTTGACCCCCTCCGATCTTCTTGAAACTCTGGATTCTGACAGAGGGCCACGAGACTTCGACCAGCGCGCAAAATGGAGGCTCTAGACCCTTCCAGAGCCGAGATATCGGATGTCAAAGTTTTGACCTGAAAAAAAAACATAAGGGGTAACACTGTCGTTTTTGGCCGAAATTTTGACCCCCTCCGATCTTCTTGAAACTCTGGATTCTGACAGAGGGCCACGAGACTTCGACCAGCGCGCAAAAATGGAGGCTCTAGACCCTTCCAGAGCCGAGATATCGGATGTCAAAGTTTTGACCTGAAAAAAAAACATAAGGGGTAACACAGTCGTTTTTGGCCGAAATTTGACCCCCTCCGATCTTCTTGAAACTCTGGATTCTGACAGAGGGCCACGAGACTTCGACCAGCGCGCAAAAATGGAGGCTCTAGACCCTTCCAGAGCCGAGATATCGGATGTCAAAGTTTTGACCTGAAAAAAAAACATAAGGGGTAACACTGTCGTTTTTGGCCGAAATTTTGACCCCCTCCGATCTTCTTGAAACTCTGGATTCTGACAGAGGGCCACGAGACTTCGACCAGCGCGCAAAAATGGAGGCTCTAGACCCTTCCAGAGCCGAGATATCGGATGTCAAAGTTTTGACCTGAAAAAAAAAACATAAGGGGTAACACTGTCGTTTTGGCCGAAATTTTGACCCCCTCCGATCTTCTTGAAACTCTGGATTCTGACAGAGGGCCACGAGACTTCGACCAGCGCGCAAAAATGGAGGCTCTAGACCCTTCCAGAGCCGAGATATCGGATGTCAAAGTTTTGACCTGAAAAAAAAAAACATAAGGGGTAACACTGTCGTTTTTGGCCGAAATTTTGACCCCCTCCGATCTTCTTGAAACTCTGGATTCTGACAGAGGGCCACGAGACTTCGACCAGCGCGCAAAAATGGAGGCTCTAGACCCTTCCAGAGCCGAGATATCGGATGTCAAAGTTTTGACCTGAAAAAAAAACATAAGGGGTAACACTGTCGTTTTTGGCCGAAATTTTGACCCCCTCCGATCTTCTTGAAACTCTGGATTCTGACAGAGGGCCACGAGACTTCGACCAGCGCGCAAAAATGGAGGCTCTAGACCCTTCCAGAGCCGAGATATCGGATGTCAAAGTTTTGACCTGAAAAAAAAAACATAAGGGGTAACACTGTCGTTTTTGGCCGAAATTTTGACCCCCTCCGATCTTCTTGAAACTCTGGATTCTGACAGAGGGCCACGAGACTTCGACCAGCGCGCAAAAATGGAGGCTCTAGACCCTTCCAGAGCCGAGATATCGGATGTCAAAGTTTTGACCTGAAAAAAAAACATAAGGGGTAACACTGTCGTTTTTGGCCGAAATTTTGACCCCCTCCGATCTTCTTGAAACTCTGGATTCTGACAGAGGGCCACGAGACTTCGACCAGCGCGCAAAAATGGAGGCTCTAGACCCTTCCAGAGCCGAGATATCGGATGTCAAAGTTTTGACCTGAAAAAAAAACATAAGGGGTAACACTGTCGTTTTTGGCCGAAATTTTGACCCCCTCCGATCTTCTTGAAACTCTGGATTCTGACAGAGGGCCACGAGACTTCTACCAGCGCGCAAAAATGGAGGCTCTAGACCCTTCCAGAGCCGAGATATCGGATGTCAAAGTTTTGACCTGAAAAAAAAAACATAAGGGGTAACACTGTCGTTTTTGGCCAAAATTTTGACCCCCTCCGATCTTCTTGAAACTCTGGATTCTGATAGAGGGCCACGAGACTTCGACCAGCGCGCAAAAATGGAGGCTCTAGACCATTCCAGAGCCGAGATATCGGATGTCAAAGTTTTGACCTGAAAAAAAAAACATAAGGGGTAACACTGTCGTTTTTGGCCGAAATTTTGACCCCCTCCGATCTTCTTGAAACTCTGGATTCTGACAGAGGGCCACGAGACTTCGACCAGCGCGCAAAAATGGAGGCTCTAGACCCTTCCAGAGCCGAGATATCGGATGTCAAAGTTTTGAGCTGAAAAAAAAACATAAGGGGTAACACTGTCGTTTTTGGCCGAAATTTTGACCCCCTCCGATCTTCTTGAAACTCTGGATTCTGACAGAGGGCCACGAGACTTCGACCAGCGCGCAAAAATGGAGGCTCTAGACCCTTCCAGAGCCGAGATATCGGATGTCAAAGTTTTGACCTGAAAAAAAAAACATAAGGGGTAACACTGTCGTTTTTGGCCGAAATTTTGACCCCCTCCGATCTTCTTGAAACTCTGGATTCTGACAGAGGGCCACGAGACTTCGACCAGCGCGCAAAAATGGAGGCTCTAGACCCTTCCAGAGCCGAGATATCGGATGTCAAAGTTTTGAGCTGAAAAAAAAACATAAGGGGTAACATTGTCGTTTTTGGCCGAAATTTTGACCCCCTCCGATCTTCTTGAAACTCTGGATTCTGACAGAGGGCCACGAGACTTCGATCAGCGCGCAAAAATGGAGGCTCTAGACCCTTCCAGAGCCGAGATATCGGATGTCAAAGTTTTGACCTGAAAAAAAAAAACATAAGGGGTAACACTGTCGTCTTTGGCCGAAATTTTGACCCCCTCCGATCTTCTTGAAACTCTGGATTCTGACAGAGGGCCACGAGACTTCGACCAGCGCGCAAAAATGGAGGCTCTAGACCCTTCCAGAGCCGAGATATCGGATGTCAAAGTTTTAAGCTGAAAAAAAAACATAAGGGGTAACACTGTCGTTTTTGGCCGAAATTTTGACCCCCTCCGATCTTCTTGAAACTCTGGATTCTGACAGAGGGCCACGAGACTTCGACCAGCGCGCAAAAATGGAGGCTCTAGACCCTTCCAGAGCCGAGATATCGGATGTCAAAGTTTTGACCTGAAAAAAAAAACATAAGGGGTAACACTGTCGTTTTTGGCCAAAATTTTGACCCCCTCCGATCTTCTTGAAACTCTGGATTCTGACAGAGGGCCACGAGACTTCGACCAGCGCGCAAAAATTTAGGCTCTAGACCCTTCCAGAGCCGAGATATCGGATGTCAAAGTTTTGACCTGAAAAAAAAACATAAGGGGTAACACTGTCGTTTTTGGCCGAAATTTTGACCCCCTCCGATCTTCTTGAAACTCTGGATTCTGACAGAGGGCCACGAGACTTCGACCAGCGCGCAAAAATGGAGGCTCTAGACCCTTCCAGCCCCTAGCCCCTTATGTTTTTTTTTTTCAGGTCAAAACTTTGACATCCGATATCTCGGCTCTGGAAGGGTCTAGAGCCTCCATTTTTGCGCGCTGGTCGAAGTCTCGTGGCCCTCTGTCAGAATCCAGAGTTTCAAGAAGATCGGAGGGGGTCAAAATTTTGGCCAAAAACGACAGTGTTACCCCTTATGTTTTTTTTTCAGGTCAAAACTTTGACATCCGATATCTCGGCTCTGGAAGGGTCTAGAGCCTCCATTTTTGCGCGCTGGTCGAAGTCTCGTGGCCCTCTGTCAGAATCCAGAGTTTCAAGAAGATCGGAGGGGGTCAAAATTTCGGCCAAAAACGACAGTGTTACCCCTTATGTTTTTTTTTCAGGTCAAAACTTTGACATCCGATATCTCGGCTCTGGAAGGGTCTAGAGCCTCCATTTTTGCGCGCTGGTCGAAGTCTCGTGGCCCTCTGTCAGAATCCAGAGTTTCAAGAAGATCGGAGGGGGTCAAAATTTCGGCCAAAATGACAGTGTTACCCCTTATGTTTTTTTTTTCAGGTCAAAACTTTGACATCCGATATCTCGGCTCTGGAAGGGTCTAGAGCCTCCATTTTAGCGCGCTGGTCGAAGTCTCGTGGCCCTCTGTCAGAATCCAGAGTTTCAAGAAGATCGGAGGGGGTCAAAATTTCAGCCAAAAACGACAGTGTTACCCCTTATGTTTTTTTTTTTTCAGGTCAAAACTTTGACATCCGATATCTCGGCTCTGGAAGGGTCTAGAGCCTCCATTTTTGCGCGCTGGTCGAAGTCTCGTGGCCCTCTGTCAGAATCCAGAGTTTCAAGAAGATCGGAGGGGGTCAAAATTTCGGCCAAAAACGACAGTGTTACCCCTTATGTTTTTTTTTTTCAGGTCAAAACTTTGACATCCGATATCTCGGCTCTGGAAGGGTCTAGAGCCTCCATTTTTGCGCGCTGGTCGAAGTCTCGTGGCCCTCTGTCAGAATCCAGAGTTTCAAGAAGATCGGAGGGGGTCAAAATTTTGGCCAAAAACGACAGTGTTACCCCTTATGTTTTTTTTTTCAGGTCAAAACTTTGACATCCGATATCTCGGCTCTGGAAGGGTCTAGAGCCTCCATTTTTGCGCGCTGGTCGAAGTCTCGTGGCCCTCTGTCAGAATCCAGAGTTTCAAGAAGATCGGAGGGGGTCAAAATTTCGGCCAAAACGACAGTGTTACCCCTTATGTTTTTTTTTCAGGTTAAAACTTTGACATCCGATATCTCGGCTCTGGAAGGGTCTAGAGCCTCCATTTTTGCGCGCTGGTCGAAGTCTCGTGGCCCTCTGTCAGAATCCAGAGTTTCAAGAAGATCGGAGGGGGTCAAAATTTCGGCCAAAGACGACAGTGTTACCCCTTATGTTTTTTTTTTCAGGTCAAAACTTTGACATCCGATATCTCGGCTCTGGAAGGGTCTAGAGCCTCCATTTTTGCGCGCTGATCGAAGTCTCGTGGCCCTCTGTCAGAATCCAGAGTTTCAAGAAGATCGGAGGGGGTCAAAATTTCGGCCAAAAACGACAATGTTACCCCTTATGTTTTTTTTTTCAGCTCAAAACTTTGACATCCGATATCTCGGCTCTGGAAGGGTCTAGAGCCTCCATTTTTGCGCGCTGGTCGAAGTCTCGTGGCCCTCTGTCAGAATCCAGAGTTTCAAGAAGATCGGAGGGGGTCAAAATTTCGGCCAAAAACGACAGTGTTACCCCTTATGTTTTTTTTTCAGGTCAAAACTTTGACATCCGATATCTCGGCTCTGGAAGGGTCTAGAGCCTCCATTTTTGCGCGCTGGTCGAAGTCTCGTGGCCCTCTGTCAGAATCCAGAGTTTCAAGAAGATCGGAGGGGGTCAAAATTTCGGCCAAAACGACAGTGTTACCCCTTATGTTTTTTTTTTCAGGTCAAAACTTTGACATCCGATATCTCGGCTCTGGAAGGGTCTAGAGCCTCCATTTTTGCGCGCTGGTCGAAGTCTCGTGGCCCTCTGTCAGAATCCAGAGTTTCAAGAAGATCGGAGGGGGTCAAAATTTCGGCCAAAAACGACTGTGTTACCCCTTATGTTTTTTTTTTCAGGTCAAAACTTTGACATCCGATATCTCGGCTCTGGAAGGGTCTAGAGCCTCCATTTTTGCGCGCTGGTCGAAGTCTCGTGGCCCTCTGTCAGAATCCAGAGTTTCAAGAAGATCGGAGGGGGTCAAAATTTCGGCCAAAAACGACAGTGTTACCCCTTATGTTTTTTTTTTCAGGTCAAAACTTTGACATCCGATATCTCGGCTCTGGAAGGGTCTAGAGCCTCCATTTTTGCGCGCTGGTCGAAAGTCTCGTGGCCCTCTGTCAGAATCCAGAGTTTCAAGAAGATCGGAGGGGGTCAAAATTTCGGCCAAAAACGACAGTGTTACCCCTTATGTTTTTTTTTTCAGGTCAAAACTTTGACATCCGATATCTCGGCTCTGGAAGGGTCTAGAGCCTCCATTTTTGCGCGCTGGTCGAAGTCTCGTGGCCCTCTGTCAGAATCCAGAGTTTCAAGAAGATCGGAGGGGGTCAAAATTTCGGCCAAAAACGACAGTGTTACCCCTTATGTTTTTTTTTTTCAGGTCAAAACTTTGACATCCGATATCTCGGCTCTGGAAGGGTCTAGAGCCTCCATTTTTGCGCGCTGGTCGAAGTCTCGTGGCCCTCTGTCAGAATCCAGAGTTTCAAGAAGATCGGAGGGGGTCAAAATTTCGGCCAAAAACGACAGTGTTACCCCTTATGTTTTTTTTTTCAGGTCAAAACTTTGACATCCGATATCTCGGCTCTGGAAGGGTCTAGAGCCTCCATTTTTGCGCGCTGGTCGAAGTCTCGTGGCCCTCTGTCAGAATCCAGAGTTTCAAGAAGATCGGAGGGGGTCAAAATTTTGGCCAAAAACGACAGTGTTACCCCTTATGTTTTTTTTTTCAGGTCAAAACTTTGACATCCGATATCTCGGCTCTGGAAGGGTCTAGAGCCTCCATTTTTGCGCGCTGGTCGAAGTCTCGTGGCCCTCTGTCAGAATCCAGAGTTTCAAGAAGATCGGAGGGGGTCAAAATTTCGGCCAAAAACGACAGTGTTACCCCTTATGTTTTTTTTTCAGGTTAAAACTTTGACATCCGATATCTCGGCTCTGGAAGGGTCTAGAGCCTCCATTTTTGCGCGCTGGTCGAAGTCTCGTGGCCCTCTGTCAGAATCCAGAGTTTCAAGAAGATCGGAGGGGGTCAAAATTTCGGCCAAAGACGACAGTGTTACCCCTTATGTTTTTTTTTTCAGGTCAAAACTTTGACATCCGATATCTCGCTCTGGAAGGGTCTAGAGCCTCCATTTTTGCGCGCTGATCGAAGTCTCGTGGCCCTCTGTCAGAATCCAGAGTTTCAAGAAGATCGGAGGGGGTCAAAATTTCGGCCAAAAACGACAATGTTACCCCTTATGTTTTTTTTTTCAGCTCAAAACTTTGACATCCGATATCTCGGCTCTGGAAGGGTCTAGAGCCTCCATTTTTGCGCGCTGGTCGAAGTCTCGTGGCCCTCTGTCAGAATCCAGAGTTTCAAGAAGATCGGAGGGGGTCAAAATTTCGGCCAAAAACGACAGTGTTACCCCTTATGTTTTTTTTTCAGCTCAAAACTTTGACATCCGATATCTCGCTCTGGAAGGGTCTAGAGCCTCCATTTTTGTGCGCTGGTCGAAGTCTCGTGGCCCTCTGTCAGAATCCAGAGTTTCAAGAAGATCGGAGGGGGTCAAAATTTCGGCCAAAAACGACAGTGTTACCCCTTATGTTTTTTTTTCAGGTCAAAACTTTGACATCCGATATCTCGGCTCTGGAAGGGTCTAGAGCCTCCATTTTTGCGCGCTGGTCGAAGTCTCGTGGCCCTCTGTCAGAATCCAGAAATTCAAGAAGATTCAAAATTTCGGCCAAAAATGACACTGTTACCCCTTATGTTTTTTTTTTTCAGGTCAAAACTTTAACATCCGATATCTCGGCTCTGGAAGGGTCTAGAGCCTCCATTTTTGCGCGCTGGTCGAAGTCTCGTGGCCCTCTGTCAGAATCCAGAGTTTCAAGAAGATCGGAGGGGGTCAAAATTTCGGCCAAAAACGACAGTGTTACCCCTTATGTTTTTTTTTCAGGTCAAAACTTTGACATCCGATATCTCGGCTCTGGAAGGGTCTAGAGCCTCCATTTTTGCGCGCTGGTCGAAGTCTCGTGGCCCTCTGTCAGAATCCAGAGTTTCAAGAAGACCGGAGGGGGTCAAAATTTCGGCCAAAAACGACAGTGTTACCCCTTATGTTTTTTTTTCAGCTCAAAACTTTGACATCCGATATCTCGGCTCTGGAAGGGTCTAGAGCCTCCATTTTTGCGCGCTGGTCGAAGTCTCGTGGCCCTCTGTCAGAATCCAGAGTTTCAAGAAGATCGGAGGGGGTCAAAATTTCGGCCAAAAACGACAGTGTTACCCCTTATGTTTTTTTTTTCAGGTCAAAACTTTGACATCCGATATCTCGGCTCTGGAAGGGTCTAGAGCCTCCATTTTTGCGCGCTTGTCGAAGTCTCGTGGCCCTCTGTCAGAATCCAGAGTTTCAAGAAGATCGGAGGGGGTCAAAATTTTGGCCAAAAACGACAGTGTTACCCCTTATGTTTTTTTTTTCAGGTCAAAACTTTGACATCCGATATCTCGGCTCTGGAAGGGTCTAGAGCCTCCATTTTTGCGCGCTGGTCGAAGTCTCGTGGCCCTCTGTCAGAATCCAGAGTTTCAAGAAGATCGGAGGGGGTCAAAATTTTGGCCAAAAACGACAGTGTTACCCCTTATGTTTTTTTTTCAGGTCAAAACTTTGACATCCGATATCTCGGCTCTGGAAGGGTCTAGAGCCTCCATTTTTGCGCGCTGGTCGAAGTCTCGTGGCCCTCTGTCAGAATCCAGAGTTTCAAGAAGATTGGAGGGGGTCAAAATTTCGGCCAAAAACGACAGTGTTACCCCTTATGTTTTTTTTTCAGGTCAAAACTTTGACATCCGATATCTCGGCTCTGGAAGGGTCTAGAGCCTCCATTTTTGCGCGCTGGTCGAAGTCTCGTGGCCCTCTGTCAGAATCCAGAGTTTCAAGAAGATCGGAGGGGGTCAAAATTTTGGCCAAAAACGACAGTGTTACCCCTTATGTTTTTTTTTCAGGTCAAAACTTTGACATCCGATATCTCGGCTCTGGAAGGGTCTAGAGCCTCCATTTTTGCGCGCTGGTCGAAGTCTCGTGGCCCTCTGTCAGAATCCAGAGTTTCAAGAAGATTGGAGGGGGTCAAAATTTCGGCCAAAAACGACAGTGTTACCCCTTATGTTTTTTTTTCAGGTCAAAACTTTGACATCCGATATCTCGGCTCTGGAAGGGTCTAGAGCCTCCATTTTTGCGCGCTGGTCGAAGTCTCGTGGCCCTCTGTCAGAATCCAGAGTTTCAAGAAGATCGGAGGGGGTCAAAATTTCGGCCAAAAACGACAGTGTTACCCCTTATGTTTTTTTTTCAGGTCAAAACTTTGACATCCGATATCTCGGCTCTGGAAGGGTCTAGAGCCTCCATTTTTGCGCGCTGGTCGAAGTCTCGTGGCCCTCTGTCAGAATCCAGAGTTTCAAGAAGATCGGAGGGGGTCAAAATTTCGGCCAAAAACGACAGTGTTACCCCTTATGTTTTTTTTTTTCAGGTCAAAACTTTGACATCCGATATCTCGGCTCTGGAAGGGTCTAGAGCCTCCATTTTTGCGCGCTGGTCGAAGTCTCGTGGCCCTCTGTCAGAATCCAGAGTTTCAAGAAGATCGGAGGGGGTCAAAATTTCGGCCAAAAACGACAGTGTTACCCCTTATGTTTTTTTTTCAGGTCAAAACTTTGACATCCGATATCTCGGCTCTGGAAGGGTCTAGAGCCTCCATTTTTGCGCGCTGGTCGAAGTCTCGTTGCCCTCTGTCAGAATCCAGAGTTTCAAGAAGATCCGTTTTTGCCCGAAATTTTGACCCCCTCCGATCTTCTTGAAACTCTGGATTCTGACAGAGGGGCACGAGACTTCGACCAGCGCGCAAAAATGGAGGCTCTAGACCCTTCCAGAGCCGAGATATCGGATGTCAAAGTTTTGACCTGAAAAAAAAAACATAAGGGGTAACACTGTCGTTTTTGGCCGAAATTTTGACCCCCTCCGATCTTCTTGAAACTCTGGATTCTGACAGAGGGCCACGAGACTTCGACCAGCGCGCAAAAATGGAGGCTCTAGACCCTTCCAGAGCCGAGATATCGGATGTCAAAGTTTTGACCTGAAAAAAAAAAACATAAGGGGTAACACAGTCGTTTTTGGCCGAAATTTTGACCCCCTCCGATCTTCTTGAAACTCTGGATTCTGACAGAGGGCCACGAGACTTCGACCAGCGCGCAAAAATGGAGGCTCTAGACCCTTCCAGAGCCGAGATATCGGATGTCAAAGTTTTGACCTGAAAAAAAAACATAAGGGGTAACACTGTTGTTTTTTGCCGAAATTTTGACCCCCTCCGATCTTCTTGAAACTCTGGATTCTGACAGAGGGCCACGAGACTTCGACCAGCGCGCAAAAATGGAGGCTCTAGACCCTTCCAGAGCCGAGATATCGGATGTCAAAGTTTTGACCTGAAAAAAAAACATAAGGGGTAACACTGTCGTTTTTGGCCGAAATTTTGACCCCCTCCGATCTTCTTGAAACTCTGGATTCTGACAGAGGGCCACGAGACTTCGACCAGCGCGCAAAAATGGAGGCTCTAGACCCTTCCAGAGCCGAGATATCGGATGTCAAAGTTTTGACCTGAAAAAAAAAACATAAGGGGTAACACTGTCGTTTTTGGCCGAAATTTTGACCCCCTCCGATCTTCTTGAAACTCTGGATTCTGACAGAGGGCCACGAGACTTCGACCAGCGCGCAAAAATGGAGGCTCTAGACCCTTCCAGAGCCGAGATATCGGATGTCAAAGTTTTGACCTGAAAAAAAAACATAAGGGGTAACACTGTCGTTTTTGGCCGAAATTTTGACCCCCTCCGATCTTCTTGAAACTCTGGATTCTGACAGAGGGCCACGAGACTTCGACCAGCGCGCAAAAATGGAGGCTCTAGACCCTTCCAGAGCCGAGATATCGGATGTCAAAGTTTTGACCTGAAAAAAAAAAACATAAGGGGTAACACTGTCGTTTTTGGCCGAAATTTTGACCCCCTCCGATCTTCTTGAAACTCTGGATTCTGACAGAGGGCCACGAGACTTCGACCAGCGCGCAAAAATGGAGGCTCTAGACCCTTCCAGAGCCGAGATATCGGATGTCAAAGTTTTGACCTGAAAAAAAAACATAAGGGGTAACACTGTCGTTTTTGGCCGAAATTTTGACCCCCTCCGATCTTCTTGAAACTCTGGATTCTGACAGAGGGCCACGAGACTTCGACCAGCGCGCAAAAATGGAGGCTCTAGACCCTTCCAGAGCCGAGATATCGGATGTCAAAGTTTTGACCTGAAAAAAAAACATAAGGGGTAACACTGTCGTTTTTGGCCGAAATTTTGACCCCCTCCGATCTTCTTGAAACTCTGGATTCTGACAGAGGGCCAAGAGACTTCGACCAGCGCGCAAAAATGGAGGCTCTAGACCCTTCCAGAGCCGAGATATCGGATGTCAAAGTTTTGACCTGAAAAAAAAAACATAAGGGGTAACACTGTCGTTTTTGGCCAAAATTTTGACCCCCTCCGATCTTCTTGAAACTCTGGATTCTGACAGAGGGCCACGAGACTTCGACCAGCGCGCAAAAATGGAGGCTCTAGACCCTTCCAGAGCCGAGATATCGGATGTCAAAGTTTTGACCTGAAAAAAAAAAAACATAAGGGGTAACACTGTCGTTTTTGGCCGAAATTTTGACCCCCTCCGATCTTCTTGAAACTCTGGATTCTGACAGAGGGCCACGAGACTTCGACCAGCGCGCAAAAATGGAGGCTCTAGACCCTTCCAGAGCCGAGATATCGGATGTCAAAGTTTTGACCTGAAAAAAAAACATAAGGGGTAACACTGTCGTTTTTGGCCGAAATTTTGACCCCCTCCGATCTTCTTGAAACTCTGGATTCTGACAGAGGGCCACGAGACTTCGACCAGCGCGCAAAAATGGAGGCTCTAGACCCTTCCAGAGCCGAGATATCGGATGTCAAAGTTTTGACCTGAAAAAAAAAAACATAAGGGGTAACACTGTCGTTTTTGGCCGAAATTTTGACCCCCTCCGATCTTCTTGAAACTCTGGATTCTGACAGAGGGCCACGAGACTTCGACCAGCGCGTAAAAATGGAGGCTCTAGACCCTTCCAGAGCCGAGATATCGGATGTCAAAGTTTTGACCTGAAAAAAAAACATAAGGGGTAACACTGTCGTTTTTGGCCGAAATTTTGACCCCCTCCGATCTTCTTGAAACTCTGGATTCTGACAGAGGGCCACGAGACTTCGACCAGCGCGCAAAAATGGAGGCTCTAGACCCTTCCAGAGCCGAGATATCGGATGTCAAAGTTTTGACCTGAAAAAAAAACATAAGGGGTAACACTGTCGTTTTTGGCCGAAATTTTGACCCCCTCCGATCTTCTTGAAACTCTGGATTCTGACAGAGGGCCACGAGACTTCGACCAGCGCGCAAAAATGGAGGCTCTAGACCCTTCCAGAGCCGAGATATCGGATGTCAAAGTTTTGACCTGAAAAAAAAACATAAGGGGTAACACTGTCGTTTTTGGCCGAAATTTTGACCCCCTCCGATCTTCTTGAAACTCTGGATTCTGACAGAGGGCCACGAGACTTCGACCAGCGCGCAAAAATGGAGGCTCTAGACCCTTCCAGAGCCGAGATATCGGATGTCAAAGTTTTGACCTGAAAAAAAAACATAAGGGGTAACACTGTCGTTTTTGGCCGAAATTTTGACCCCCTCCGATCTTCTTGAAACTCTGGATTCTGACAGAGGGCCACGAGACTTCGACCAGCGTGCAAAAATGGAGGCTCTAGACCCTTCCAGAGCCGAGATATCGGATGTCAAAGTTTTGACCTGAAAAAAAAACATAAGGGGTAACACTGTCGTTTTTGGCCGAAATTTTGACCCCCTCCGATCTTCTTGAAACTCTGGATTCTGACAGAGGGCCACGAGACTTCGACCAGCGCGCAAAAATGGAGGCTCTAGACCCTTCCAGAGCCGAGATATCGGATGTCAAAGTTTTGACCTGAAAAAAAAAACATAAGGGGTAACACTGTCGTTTTTGGCCAAAATTTTGACCCCCTCCGATCTTCTTGAAACTCTGGATTCTGATAGAGGGCCACGAGACTTCGACCAGCGCGCAAAAATGGAGGCTCTAGACCCTTCCAGAGCCGAGATATCGGATGTCAAAGTTTTGACCTGAAAAAAAAAAACATAAGGGGTAACACTGTCGTTTTTGGCCGAAATTTTGACCCCCTCCGATCTTCTTGAAACTCTGGATTCTGACAGAGGGCCACGAGACTTCGACCAGCGCGCAAAAATGGAGGCTCTAGACCCTTCCAGAGCCGAGATATCGGATGTCAAAGTTTTGAGCTGAAAAAAAAACATAAGGGGTAACACTGTCGTTTTTGGCCGAAATTTTGACCCCCTCCGATCTTCTTGAAACTCTGGATTCTGACAGAGGGCCACGAGACTTCGACCAGCGCGCAAAAATGGAGGCTCTAGACCCTTCCAGAGCCGAGATATCGGATGTCAAAGTTTTGACCTGAAAAAAAAACATAAGGGGTAACACTGTCGTTTTTGGCCGAAATTTTGACCCCCTCCGATCTTCTTGAAACTCTGGATTCTGACAGAGGGCCACGAGACTTCGACCAGCGCGCAAAAATGGAGGCTCTAGACCCTTCCAGAGCCGAGATATCGGATGTAAAAGTTTTGAGCTGAAAAAAAAAAACATAAGGGGTAACATTGTCGTTTTTGGCCGAAATTTTGACCCCCTCCGATCTTCTTGAAACTCTGGATTCTGACAGAGGGCCACGAGACTTCGATCAGCGCGGAAAAATGGAGGCTCTAGACCCTTCCAGAGCCGAGATATCGGATGTCAAAGTTTTGACCTGAAAAAAAAAACATAAGGGGTAACACTGTCGTCTTTGGCCGAAATTTTGACCCCCTCCGATCTTCTTGAAACTCTGGATTCTGACAGAGGGCCACGAGACTTCGACCAGCGCGCAAAAATGGAGGCTCTAGACCCTTCCAGAGCCGAGATATCGGATGTCAAAGTTTTAACCTGAAAAAAAAAACATAAGGGGTAACACTGCCTTTTTTGGCCAAAATTTTGACCCCCTCCGATCTTCTTGAAACTCTGGATTCTGACAGAGGGCCACGAGACTTCGACCAGCGCGCAAAAATGGAGGCTCTAGACCCTTCCAGCCCCTAGCCCCTTATGTTTTTTTTTTTTCAGGTCAAAACTTTGACATCCGATATCTCGGCTCTGGAAGGGTCTAGAGCCTCCATTTTTGCGCGCTGGTCGAAGTCTCGTGGCCCTCTGTCAGAATCCAGAGTTTCAAGAAGATCGGAGGGGGTCAAAATTTCGGCCAAAAACGACAGTGTTACCCCTTATGTTTTTTTTTCAGGTTAAAACTTTGACATCCGATATCTCGGCTCTGGAAGGGTCTAGAGCCTCCATTTTTGCGCGCTGGTCGAAGTCTCGTGGCCCTCTGTCAGAATCCAGAGTTTCAAGAAGATCGGAGGGGGTCAAAATTTCGGCCAAAAACGACAGTGTTACCCCTTATGTTTTTTTTTCAGGTCAAAACTTTGACATCCGATATCTCGGCTCTGGAAGGGTCTAGAGCCTCCATTTTTGCGCGCTGGTCGAAGTCTCGTGGCCCTCTGTCAGAATCCAGAGTTTCAAGAAGATCGGAGGGGGTCAAAATTTCGGCCAAAAATGACAGTGTTACCCCTTATGTTTTTTTTTTTTCAGGTCAAAACTTTGACATCCGATATCTCGGCTCTGGAAGGGTCTAGAGCCTCCATTTTTGCGCGCTGGTCGAAGTCTCGTGGCCCTCTGTCAGAATCCAGAGTTTCAAGAAGATCGGAGGGGGTCAAAATTTCGGCCAAAAACGACAGTGTTACCCCTTATGTTTTTTTTTTTCAGGTCAAAACTTTGACATCCGATATCTCGGCTCTGGAAGGGTCTAGAGCCTCCATTTTTGCGCGCTGGTCGAAGTCTCGTGGCCCTCTGTCAGAATCCAGAGTTTCAAGAAGATCGGAGGGGGTCAAAATTTCGGCCAACAACGACAGTGTTACCCCTTATGTTTTTTTTTCAGGTCAAAACTTTGACATCCGATATCTCGGCTCTGGAAGGGTCTAGAGCCTCCATTTTTGCGCGCTGGTCGAAGTCTCGTGGCCCTCTGTCAGAATCCAGAGTTTCAAGAAGATCGGAGGGGGTCAAAATTTTGGCCAAAAATGACAGTGTTACCCCTTATGTTTTTTTTTTCAGGTCAAAACTTTGACATCCGATATCTCGGCTCTGGAAGGGTCTAGAGCCTCCATTTTTGCGCGCTGGTCGAAGTCTCGTGGCCCTCTGTCAGAATCCAGAGTTTCAAGAAGATCGGAGGGGGTCAAAATTTCGGCCAAAAACGACAGTGTTACCCCTTATGTTTTTTTTTCAGGTGAAAACTTTGACATCCGATATCTCGGCTCTGGAAGGGTCTAGAGCCTCCATTTTTGCGCGCTGGTCGAAGTCTCGTGGCCCTCTGTCAGAATCCAGAGTTTCAAGAAGATCGGAGGGGGTCAAAATTTCGGCCAAAGACGACAGTGTTACCCCTTATGTTTTTTTTTTTCAGGTCAAAACTTTGACATCCGATATCTCGGCTCTGGAAGGGTCTAGAGCCTCCATTTTTGCGCGCTGATCGAAGTCTCGTGGCCCTCTGTCAGAATCCAGAGTTTCAAGAAGATCGGAGGGGGTCAAAATTTCGGCCAAAAACGACAATGTTACCCCCTTATGTTTTTTTTTTTCAGCTCAAAACTTTGACATCCGATATCTCGGCTCTGGAAGGGTCTAGAGCCTCCATTTTTGCGCGCTGGTCGAAGTCTCGTGGCCCTCTGTCAGAATCCAGAGTTTCAAGAAGATCGGAGGGGGTCAAAATTTCGGCCAAAAACGACAGTGTTACCCCTTATGTTTTTTTTTTTCAGGTCAAAACTTTGACATCCGATATCTCGGCTCTGGAAGGGTCTAGAGCCTCCATTTTTGCGCGCTGGTCGAAGTCTCGTGGCCCTCTGTCAGAATCCAGAGTTTCAAGAAGATCGGAGGGGGTCAAAATTTCGGCCAAAAACGACAGTGTTACCCCTTATGTTTTTTTTTTCAGGTCAAAACTTTGACATCCGATATCTCGGCTCTGGAAGGGTCTAGAGCCTCCATTTTTGCGCGCTGGTCGAAGTCTCGTGGCCCTCTGTCAGAATCCAGAGTTTCAAGAAGATCGGAGGGGGTCAAAATTTCGGCCAAAAACGACAGTGTTACCCCTTATGTTTTTTTTTTCAGGTCAAAACTTTGACATCCGATATCTCGGCTCTGGAAGGGTCTAGAGCCTCCATTTTTGCGCGCTGGTCGAAGTCTCGTGGCCCTCTGTCAGAATCCAGAGTTTCAAGAAGATCGGAGGGGGTCAAAATTTCGGCCAAAAACGACAGTGTTACCCCTTATGTTTTTTTTTTCAGGTCAAAACTTTGACATCCGATATCTCGGCTCTGGAAGGGTCTAGAGCCTCCATTTTTGCGCGCTGGTCGAAGTCTCGTGGCCCTCTGTCAGAATCCAGAGTTTCAAGAAGATCGGAGGGGGTCAAAATTTCGGCCAAAAACGACTGTGTTACCCCTTATGTTTTTTTTTCAGGTCAAAACTTTGACATCCGATATCTCGGCTCTGGAAGGGTCTAGAGCCTCCATTTTTGCGCGCTGGTCGAAGTCTCGTGGCCCTCTGTCAGAATCCAGAGTTTCAAGAAGATCGGAGGGGGTCAAAATTTCGGCCAAAAACGACAGTGTTACCCCTTATGTTTTTTTTTCAGGTCAAAACTTTGACATCCGATATCTCGGCTCTGGAAGGGTCTAGAGCCTCCATTTTTGCGCGCTGGTCGAAGTCTCGTGGCCCTCTGTCAGAATCCAGAGTTTCAAGAAGATCGGAGGGGGTCAAAATTTCGGCCAAAAACGACAGTGTTACCCCTTATGTTTTTTTTTTCAGGTCAAAACTTTGACATCCGATATCTCGGCTCTGGAAGGGTCTAGAGCCTCCATTTTTGCGCGCTGGTCGAAGTCTCGTGGCCCTCTGTCAGAATCCAGAGTTTCAAGAAGATCGGAGGGGGTCAAAATTTCGGCCAAAAACGACAGTGTTACCCCTTATGTTTTTTTTTTCAGGTCAAAACTTTGACATCCGATATCTCGGCTCTGGAAGGGTCTAGAGCCTCCATTTTTGCGCGCTGGTCGAAGTCTCGTGGCCCTCTGTCAGAATCCAGAGTTTCAAGAAGATCGGAGGGGGTCAAAATTTCGGCCAAAAACGACAGTGTTACCCCTTATGTTTTTTTTTCAGGTCAAAACTTTGACATTCGATATCTCGGCTCTGGAAGGGTCTAGAGCCTCCATTTTTGCGCGCTGGTCGAAGTCTCGTGGCCCTCTGTCAGAATCCAGAGTTTCAAGAAGATCGGAGGGGGTCAAAATTTTGGCCAAAAACGACAGTGTTACCCCTTATGTTTTTTTTTCAGGTCAAAACTTTGACATCCGATATCTCGGCTCTGGAAGGGTCTAGAGCCTCCATTTTTGCGCGCTGGTCGAAGTCTCGTGGCCCTCTGTCAGAATCCAGAGTTTCAAGAAGATCGGAGGGGGTCAAAATTTCGGCCAAAGACGACAGTGTTACCCCTTATGTTTTTTTTTTCAGGTCAAAACTTTGACATCCGATATCTCGGCTCTGGAAGGGTCTAGAGCCTCCATTTTTGCGCGCTGATCGAAGTCTCGTGGCCCTCTGTCAGAATCCAGAGTTTCAAGAAGATCGGAGGGGGTCAAAATTTCGGCCAAAAACGACAATGTTACCCCTTATGTTTTTTTTTTCAGCTCAAAACTTTGACATCCGATATCTCGGCTCTGGAAGGGTCTAGAGCCTCCATTTTTGCGCGCTGGTCGAAGTCTCGTGGCCCTCTGTCAGAATCCAGAGTTTCAAGAAGATCGGAGGGGGTCAAAATTTCGGCCAAAAACGACAGTGTTACCCCTTATGTTTTTTTTTTCAAGTCAAAACTTTGACATCCGATATCTCGGCTCTGGAAGGGTCTAGAGCCTCCATTTTTGCGCGCTGGTCGAAGTCTCGTGGCCCTCTGTCAGAATCCAGAGTTTCAAGAAGATCGGAGGGGGTCAAAATTTCGGCCAAAAACGACAGTGTTACCCCTTATGTTTTTTTTTCAGGTCAAAACTTTGACATCCGATATCTCGGCTCTGGAAGGGTCTAGAGCCTCCATTTTTGCGCGCTGGTCGAAGTCTCGTGGCCCTCTGTCAGAATCCAGAGTTTCAAGAAGATCGGAGGGGGTCAAAATTTCGGCCAAAAACGACTGTGTTACCCCTTATGTTTTTTTTTCAGGTCAAAACTTTGACATCCGATATCTCGGCTCTGGAAGGGTCTAGAGCCTCCATTTTTGCGCGCTGGTCGAAGTCTCGTGGCCCTCTGTCAGAATCCAGAGTTTCAAGAAGATCGGAGGGGGTCAAAATTTCGGCCAAAAACGACAGTGTTACCCCTTATGTTTTTTTTTTCAGGTCAAAACTTTGACATCCGATATCTCGGCTCTGGAAGGGTCTAGAGCCTCCATTTTTGCGCGCTGGTCGAAGTCTCGTGGCCCTCTGTCAGAATCCAGAGTTTCAAGAAGATCGGAGGGGGGTCAAAATTTCGGCCAAAAACGACAGTGTTACCCCTTATGTTTTTTTTTTCAGGTCAAAACTTTGACATCCGATATCTCGGCTCTGGAAGGGTCTAGAGCCTCCATTTTTGCGCGCTGGTCGAAGTCTCGTGGCCCTCTGTCAGAATCCAGAGTTTCAAGAAGATCGGAGGGGGTCAAAATTTCGGCCAATCAAAAACGACAGTGTTACCCCTTATGTTTTTTTTTTCAGGTCAAAACTTTGACATCCGATATCTCGGCTCTGGAAGGGTCTAGAGCCTCCATTTTTGCGCGCTGGTCGAAGTCTCGTGGCCCTCTGTCAGAATCCAGAGTTTCAAGAAGATCGGAGGGGTCAAAATTTCGGCCAAAAACGACAGTGTTACCCCTTATGTTTTTTTTCAGGTCAAAACTTTGACATCCGATATCTCGGCTCTGGAAGGGTCTAGAGCCTCCATTTTTGCGCGCTGGTCGAAGTCTCGTGGCCCTCTGTCAGAATCCAGAGTTTCAAGAAGATCGGAGGGGGTCAAAATTTCGGCCAAAAACGACAGTGTTACCCCTTATGTTTTTTTTTTCAGGTCAAAACTTTGACATCCGATATCTCGGCTCTGGAAGGGTCTAGAGCCTCCATTTTTGCGCGCTGGTCGAAGTCTCGTGGCCCTCTGTCAGAATCCAGAGTTTCAAGAAGATCGGAGGGGGTCAAAATTTCGGCCAAAAACGACAGTGTTACCCCTTATGTTTTTTTTTTCAGGTCAAAACTTTGACATCCGATATCTCGGCTCTGGAAGGGTCTAGAGCCTCCATTTTTGCGCGCTGGTCGAAGTCTCGTGGCCCTCTGTCAGAATCCAGAGTTTCAAGAAGATCGGAGGGGGTCAAAATTTCGGCCAAAAACGACAGTGTTACCCCTTATGTTTTTTTTTTCAGCTCAAAACTTTGACATCCGATATCTCGGCTCTGGAAGGGTCTAGAGCCTCCATTTTTGCGCGCTGGTCGAAGTCTCGTGGCCCTCTGTCAGAATCCAGAGTTTCAAGAAGATCGGAGGGGGTCGGTCAAAATTTCGGCCAAAAACGACAGTGTTACCCCTTATGTTTTTTTTTCAGGTCAAAACTTTGACATCCGATATCTCGGCTCTGGAAGGGTCTAGAGCCTCCATTTTTGCGCGCTGGTCGAAGTCTCGTGGCCCTCTGTCAGAATCCAGAGTTTCAAGAAGATCGGAGGGGGTCAAAATTTCGGCCAAAAACGACAGTGTTACCCCTTATGTTTTTTTTTCAGGTCAAAACTTTGACATCCGATATCTCGGCTCTGGAAGGGTCTAGAGCCTCCATTTTTGCGCGCTGGTCGAAGTCTCGTGGCCCTCTGTCAGAATCCAGAGTTTCAAGAAGATCGGAGGGGGTCAAAATTTCGGCCAAAAACGACAGTGTTACCCCTTATGTTTTTTTTTCAGGTCAAAACTTTGACATCCGATATCTCGGCTCTGGAAGGGTCTAGAGCCTCCATTTTTGCGCGCTGGTCGAAGTCTCGTGGCCCTCTGTCAGAATCCAGAGTTTCAAGAAGATCGGAGGGGGTCAAAATTTCGGCCAAAAACGACAGTGTTACCCCTTATGTTTTTTTTTTCAGGTCAAAACTTTGACATCCGATATCTCGGCTCTGGAAGGGTCTAGAGCCTCCATTTTTGCGCGCTGGTCGAAGTCTCGTGGCCCTCTGTCAGAATCCAGAGTTTCAAGAAGATCGGAGGGGGTCAAAATTTCGGCCAAAAACGACAGTGTTACCCCTTATGTTTTTTTTTCAGGTCAAAACTTTGACATCCGATATCTCGGCTCTGGAAGGGTCTAGAGCCTCCATTTTTGCGCGCTGGTCGAAGTCTCGTGGCCCTCTGTCAGAATCCAGAGTTTCAAGAAGATCGGAGGGGGTCAAAATTTCGGCCAAAAACGACAGTGTTACCCCTTATGTTTTTTTTTCAGGTCAAAACTTTGACATCCGATATCTCGGCTCTGGAAGGGTCTAGAGCCTCCATTTTTGCGCGCTGGTCGAAGTCTCGTGGCCCTCTGTCAGAATCCAGAGTTTCAAGAAGATCGGAGGGGGTCAAAATTTCGGCCAAAAACGACAGTGTTACCCCTTATGTTTTTTTTTTCAGGTCAAAACTTTGACATCCGATATCTCGGCTCTGGAAGGGTCTAGAGCCTCCATTTTTGCGCGCTGGTCGAAGTCTCGTGGCCCTCTGTCAGAATCCAGAGTTTCAAGAAGATCGGAGGGGGTCAAAATTTCGGCCAAAAACGACAGTGTTACCCCTTATGTTTTTTTTTTCAGGTCAAAACTTTGACATCCGATATCTCGGCTCTGGAAGGGTCTAGAGCCTCCATTTTTGCGCGCTGGTCGAAGTCTCGTGGCCCTCTGTCAGAATCCAGAGTTTCAAGAAGATCGGAGGGGGTCAAAATTTCGGCCAAAAACGACAGTGTTACCCCTTATGTTTTTTTTTCAGGTCAAAACTTTGACATCCGATATCTCGGCTCTGGAAGGGTCTAGAGCCTCCATTTTTGCGCGCTGGTCGAAGTCTCGTGGCCCTCTGTCAGAATCCAGAGTTTCAAGAAGATCGGAGGGGGTCAAAATTTCGGCCAAAAACGACAGTGTTACCCCTTATGTTTTTTTTTCAGGTCAAAACTTTGACATCCGATATCTCGGCTCTGGAAGGGTCTAGAGCCTCCATTTTTGCGCGCTGGTCGAAGTCTCGTGGCCCTCTGTCAGAATCCAGAGTTTCAAGAAGATCGGAGGGGGTCAAAATTTCGGCCAAAAACGACAGTGTTACCCCTTATGTTTTTTTTTCAGGTCAAAACTTTGACATCCGATATCTCGGCTCTGGAAGGGTCTAGAGCCTCCATTTTTGCGCGCTGGTCGAAGTCTCGTGGCCCTCTGTCAGAATCCAGAGTTTCAAGAAGATCGGAGGGGGTCAAAATTTCGGCCAAAAACGACAGTGTTACCCCTTATGTTTTTTTTTCAGGTCAAAACTTTGACATCCGATATCTCGGCTCTGGAAGGGTCTAGAGCCTCCATTTTTGCGCGCTGGTCGAAGTCTCGTGGCCCTCTGTCAGAATCCAGAGTTTCAAGAAGATCGGAGGGGGTCAAAATTTCGGCCAAAAACGACAGTGTTACCCCTTATGTTTTTTTTTCAGGTCAAAACTTTGACATCCGATATCTCGGCTCTGGAAGGGTCTAGAGCCTCCATTTTTGCGCGCTGGTCGAAGTCTCGTGGCCCTCTGTCAGAATCCAGAGTTTCAAGAAGATCGGAGGGGGTCAAAATTTCGGCCAAAAACGACAGTGTTACCCCTTATGTTTTTTTTTTCAGGTCAAAACTTTGACATCCGATATCTCGGCTTGGAAGGGTCTAGAGCCTCCATTTTTGCGCGCTGGTCGAAGTCTCGTGGCCCTCTGTCAGAATCCAGAGTTTCAAGAAGATCGGAGGGGGTCAAAATTTCGGCCAAAAACGACAGTGTTACCCCTTATGTTTTTTTTTTCAGGTCAAAACTTTGACATCCGATATCTCGGCTCTGGAAGGGTCTAGAGCCTCCATTTTTGCGCGCTGGTCGAAGTCTCGTGGCCCTCTGTCAGAATCCAGAGTTTCAAGAAGATCGGAGGGGGTCAAAATTTCGGCCAAAAACGACAGTGTTACCCCTTATGTTTTTTTTTCAGGTCAAAACTTTGACATCCGATATCTCGGCTCTGGAAGGGTCTAGAGCCTCCATTTTTGCGCGCTGGTCGAAGTCTCGTGGCCCTCTGTCAGAATCCAGAGTTTCAAGAAGATCGGAGGGGGTCAAAATTTCGGCCAAAAACGACAGTGTTACCCCTTATGTTTTTTTTTCAGGTCAAAACTTTGACATCCGATATCTCGGCTCTGGAAGGGTCTAGAGCCTCCATTTTTGCGCGCTGGTCGAAGTCTCGTGGCCCTCTGTCAGAATCCAGAGTTTCAAGAAGATCGGAGGGGGTCAAAATTTCGGCCAAAAACGACAGTGTTACCCCTTATGTTTTTTTTTCAGGTCAAAACTTTGACATCCGATATCTCGGCTCTGGAAGGGTCTAGAGCCTCCATTTTTGCGCGCTGGTCGAAGTCTCGTGGCCCTCTGTCAGAATCCAGAGTTTCAAGAAGATCGGAGGGGGTCAAAATTTCGGCCAAAAACGACAGTGTTACCCCTTATGTTTTTTTTTTCAGGTCAAAACTTTGACATCCGATATCTCGGCTCTGGAAGGGTCTAGAGCCTCCATTTTTGCGCGCTGGTCGAAGTCTCGTGGCCCTCTGTCAGAATCCAGAGTTTCAAGAAGATCGGAGGGGGTCAAAATTTCGGCCAAAAACGACAGTGTTACCCCTTATGTTTTTTTTTCAGGTCAAAACTTTGACATCCGATATCTCGGCTCTGGAAGGGTCTAGAGCCTCCATTTTTGCGCGCTGGTCGAAGTCTCGTGGCCCTCTGTCAGAATCCAGAGTTTCAAGAAGATCGGAGGGGGTCAAAATTTCGGCCAAAAACGACAGTGTTACCCCTTATGTTTTTTTTTCAGGTCAAAACTTTGACATCCGATATCTCGGCTCTGGAAGGGTCTAGAGCCTCCATTTTTGCGCGCTGGTCGAAGTCTCGTGGCCCTCTGTCAGAATCCAGAGTTTCAAGAAGATCGGAGGGGGTCAAAATTTCGGCCAAAAACGACAGTGTTACCCCTTATGTTTTTTTTTCAGGTCAAAACTTTGACATCCGATATCTCGGCTCTGGAAGGGTCTAGAGCCTCCATTTTTGCGCGCTGGTCGAAGTCTCGTGGCCCTCTGTCAGAATCCAGAGTTTCAAGAAGATCGGAGGGGGTCAAAATTTCGGCCAAAAACGACAGTGTTACCCCTTATGTTTTTTTTTCAGGTCAAAACTTTGACATCCGATATCTCGGCTCTGGAAGGGTCTAGAGCCTCCATTTTTGCGCGCTGGTCGAAGTCTCGTGGCCCTCTGTCAGAATCCAGAGTTTCAAGAAGATCGGAGGGGGTCAAAATTTCGGCCAAAAACGACAGTGTTACCCCTTATGTTTTTTTTTCAGGTCAAAACTTTGACATCCGATATCTCGGCTCTGGAAGGGTCTAGAGCCTCCATTTTTGCGCGCTGGTCGAAGTCTCGTGGCCCTCTGTCAGAATCCAGAGTTTCAAGAAGATCGGAGGGGGTCAAAATTTCGGCCAAAAACGACAGTGTTACCCCTTATGTTTTTTTTTCAGGTCAAAACTTTGACATCCGATATCTCGGCTCTGGAAGGGTCTAGAGCCTCCATTTTTGCGCGCTGGTCGAAGTCTCGTGGCCCTCTGTCAGAATCCAGAGTTTCAAGAAGATCGGAGGGGGTCAAAATTTCGGCCAAAAACGACAGTGTTACCCCTTATGTTTTTTTTTTCAGGTCAAAACTTTGACATCCGATATCTCGGCTCTGGAAGGGTCTAGAGCCTCCATTTTTGCGCGCTGGTCGAAGTCTCGTGGCCCTCTGTCAGAATCCAGAGTTTCAAGAAGATCGGAGGGGGTCAAAATTTCGGCCAAAAACGACAGTGTTACCCCTTATGTTTTTTTTTCAGGTCAAAACTTTGACATCCGATATCTCGGCTCTGGAAGGGTCTAGAGCCTCCATTTTTGCGCGCTGGTCGAAGTCTCGTGGCCCTCTGTCAGAATCCAGAGTTTCAAGAAGATCGGAGGGGGTCAAAATTTCGGCCAAAAACGACAGTGTTACCCCTTATGTTTTTTTTTCAGGTCAAAACTTTGACATCCGATATCTCGGCTCTGGAAGGGTCTAGAGCCTCCATTTTTGCGCGCTGGTCGAAGTCTCGTGGCCCTCTGTCAGAATCCAGAGTTTCAAGAAGATCGGAGGGGGTCAAAATTTCGGCCAAAAACGACAGTGTTACCCCTTATGTTTTTTTTTCAGGTCAAAACTTTGACATCCGATATCTCGGCTCTGGAAGGGTCTAGAGCCTCCATTTTTGCGCGCTGGTCGAAGTCTCGTGGCCCTCTGTCAGAATCCAGAGTTTCAAGAAGATCGGAGGGGGTCAAAATTTCGGCCAAAAACGACAGTGTTACCCCTTATGTTTTTTTTTCAGGTCAAAACTTTGACATCCGATATCTCGGCTCTGGAAGGGTCTAGAGCCTCCATTTTTGCGCGCTGGTCGAAGTCTCGTGGCCCTCTGTCAGAATCCAGAGTTTCAAGAAGATCGGAGGGGGTCAAAATTTCGGCCAAAAACGACAGTGTTACCCCTTATGTTTTTTTTTCAGGTCAAAACTTTGACATCCGATATCTCGGCTCTGGAAGGGTCTAGAGCCTCCATTTTTGCGCGCTGGTCGAAGTCTCGTGGCCCTCTGTCAGAATCCAGAGTTTCAAGAAGATCGGAGGGGGTCAAAATTTCGGCCAAAAACGACAGTGTTACCCCTTATGTTTTTTTTTCAGGTCAAAACTTTGACATCCGATATCTCGGCTCTGGAAGGGTCTAGAGCCTCCATTTTTGCGCGCTGGTCGAAGTCTCGTGGCCCTCTGTCAGAATCCAGAGTTTCAAGAAGATCGGAGGGGGTCAAAATTTCGGCCAAAAACGACAGTGTTACCCCTTATGTTTTTTTTTCAGGTCAAAACTTTGACATCCGATATCTCGGCTCTGGAAGGGTCTAGAGCCTCCATTTTTGCGCGCTGGTCGAAGTCTCGTGGCCCTCTGTCAGAATCCAGAGTTTCAAGAAGATCGGAGGGGGTCAAAATTTCGGCCAAAAACGACAGTGTTACCCCTTATGTTTTTTTTTCAGGTCAAAACTTTGACATCCGATATCTCGGCTCTGGAAGGGTCTAGAGCCTCCATTTTTGCGCGCTGGTCGAAGTCTCGTGGCCCTCTGTCAGAATCCAGAGTTTCAAGAAGATCGGAGGGGGTCAAAATTTCGGCCAAAAACGACAGTGTTACCCCTTATGTTTTTTTTTCAGGTCAAAACTTTGACATCCGATATCTCGGCTCTGGAAGGGTCTAGAGCCTCCATTTTTGCGCGCTGGTCGAAGTCTCGTGGCCCTCTGTCAGAATCCAGAGTTTCAAGAAGATCGGAGGGGGTCAAAATTTCGGCCAAAAACGACAGTGTTACCCCTTATGTTTTTTTTTCAGGTCAAAACTTTGACATCCGATATCTCGGCTCTGGAAGGGTCTAGAGCCTCCATTTTTGCGCGCTGGTCGAAGTCTCGTGGCCCTCTGTCAGAATCCAGAGTTTCAAGAAGATCGGAGGGGGTCAAAATTTCGGCCAAAAACGACAGTGTTACCCCTTATGTTTTTTTTTCAGGTCAAAACTTTGACATCCGATATCTCGGCTCTGGAAGGGTCTAGAGCCTCCATTTTTGCGCGCTGGTCGAAGTCTCGTGGCCCTCTGTCAGAATCCAGAGTTTCAAGAAGATCGGAGGGGGTCAAAATTTCGGCCAAAAACGACAGTGTTACCCCTTATGTTTTTTTTTCAGGTCAAAACTTTGACATCCGATATCTCGGCTCTGGAAGGGTCTAGAGCCTCCATTTTTGCGCGCTGGTCGAAGTCTCGTGGCCCTCTGTCAGAATCCAGAGTTTCAAGAAGATCGGAGGGGGTCAAAATTTCGGCCAAAAACGACAGTGTTACCCCTTATGTTTTTTTTTCAGGTCAAAACTTTGACATCCGATATCTCGGCTCTGGAAGGGTCTAGAGCCTCCATTTTTGCGCGCTGGTCGAAGTCTCGTGGCCCTCTGTCAGAATCCAGAGTTTCAAGAAGATCGGAGGGGGTCAAAATTTCGGCCAAAAACGACAGTGTTACCCCTTATGTTTTTTTTTCAGGTCAAAACTTTGACATCCGATATCTCGGCTCTGGAAGGGTCTAGAGCCTCCATTTTTGCGCGCTGGTCGAAGTCTCGTGGCCCTCTGTCAGAATCCAGAGTTTCAAGAAGATCGGAGGGGGTCAAAATTTCGGCCAAAAACGACAGTGTTACCCCTTATGTTTTTTTTTCAGGTCAAAACTTTGACATCCGATATCTCGGCTCTGGAAGGGTCTAGAGCCTCCATTTTTGCGCGCTGGTCGAAGTCTCGTGGCCCTCTGTCAGAATCCAGAGTTTCAAGAAGATCGGAGGGGGTCAAAATTTCGGCCAAAAACGACAGTGTTACCCCTTATGTTTTTTTTTCAGGTCAAAACTTTGACATCCGATATCTCGGCTCTGGAAGGGTCTAGAGCCTCCATTTTTGCGCGCTGGTCGAAGTCTCGTGGCCCTCTGTCAGAATCCAGAGTTTCAAGAAGATCGGAGGGGGTCAAAATTTCGGCCAAAAACGACAGTGTTACCCCTTATGTTTTTTTTTCAGGTCAAAACTTTGACATCCGATATCTCGGCTCTGGAAGGGTCTAGAGCCTCCATTTTTGCGCGCTGGTCGAAGTCTCGTGGCCCTCTGTCAGAATCCAGAGTTTCAAGAAGATCGGAGGGGGTCAAAATTTCGGCCAAAAACGACAGTGTTACCCCTTATGTTTTTTTTTCAGGTCAAAACTTTGACATCCGATATCTCGGCTCTGGAAGGGTCTAGAGCCTCCATTTTTGCGCGCTGGTCGAAGTCTCGTGGCCCTCTGTCAGAATCCAGAGTTTCAAGAAGATCGGAGGGGGTCAAAATTTCGGCCAAAAACGACAGTGTTACCCCTTATGTTTTTTTTTCAGGTCAAAACTTTGACATCCGATATCTCGGCTCTGGAAGGGTCTAGAGCCTCCATTTTTGCGCGCTGGTCGAAGTCTCGTGGCCCTCTGTCAGAATCCAGAGTTTCAAGAAGATCGGAGGGGGTCAAAATTTCGGCCAAAAACGACAGTGTTACCCCTTATGTTTTTTTTTCAGGTCAAAACTTTGACATCCGATATCTCGGCTCTGGAAGGGTCTAGAGCCTCCATTTTTGCGCGCTGGTCGAAGTCTCGTGGCCCTCTGTCAGAATCCAGAGTTTCAAGAAGATCGGAGGGGGTCAAAATTTCGGCCAAAAACGACAGTGTTACCCCTTATGTTTTTTTTTCAGGTCAAAACTTTGACATCCGATATCTCGGCTCTGGAAGGGTCTAGAGCCTCCATTTTTGCGCGCTGGTCGAAGTCTCGTGGCCCTCTGTCAGAATCCAGAGTTTCAAGAAGATCGGAGGGGGTCAAAATTTCGGCCAAAAACGACAGTGTTACCCCTTATGTTTTTTTTTCAGGTCAAAACTTTGACATCCGATATCTCGGCTCTGGAAGGGTCTAGAGCCTCCATTTTTGCGCGCTGGTCGAAGTCTCGTGGCCCTCTGTCAGAATCCAGAGTTTCAAGAAGATCGGAGGGGGTCAAAATTTCGGCCAAAAACGACAGTGTTACCCCTTATGTTTTTTTTTCAGGTCAAAACTTTGACATCCGATATCTCGGCTCTGGAAGGGTCTAGAGCCTCCATTTTTGCGCGCTGGTCGAAGTCTCGTGGCCCTCTGTCAGAATCCAGAGTTTCAAGAAGATCGGAGGGGGTCAAAATTTCGGCCAAAAACGACAGTGTTACCCCTTATGTTTTTTTTTCAGGTCAAAACTTTGACATCCGATATCTCGGCTCTGGAAGGGTCTAGAGCCTCCATTTTTGCGCGCTGGTCGAAGTCTCGTGGCCCTCTGTCAGAATCCAGAGTTTCAAGAAGATCGGAGGGGGTCAAAATTTCGGCCAAAAACGACAGTGTTACCCCTTATGTTTTTTTTTCAGGTCAAAACTTTGACATCCGATATCTCGGCTCTGGAAGGGTCTAGAGCCTCCATTTTTGCGCGCTGGTCGAAGTCTCGTGGCCCTCTGTCAGAATCCAGAGTTTCAAGAAGATCGGAGGGGGTCAAAATTTCGGCCAAAAACGACAGTGTTACCCCTTATGTTTTTTTTTCAGGTCAAAACTTTGACATCCGATATCTCGGCTCTGGAAGGGTCTAGAGCCTCCATTTTTGCGCGCTGGTCGAAGTCTCGTGGCCCTCTGTCAGAATCCAGAGTTTCAAGAAGATCGGAGGGGGTCAAAATTTCGGCCAAAAACGACAGTGTTACCCCTTATGTTTTTTTTTCAGGTCAAAACTTTGACATCCGATATCTCGGCTCTGGAAGGGTCTAGAGCCTCCATTTTTGCGCGCTGGTCGAAGTCTCGTGGCCCTCTGTCAGAATCCAGAGTTTCAAGAAGATCGGAGGGGGTCAAAATTTCGGCCAAAAACGACAGTGTTACCCCTTATGTTTTTTTTTCAGGTCAAAACTTTGACATCCGATATCTCGGCTCTGGAAGGGTCTAGAGCCTCCATTTTTGCGCGCTGGTCGAAGTCTCGTGGCCCTCTGTCAGAATCCAGAGTTTCAAGAAGATCGGAGGGGGTCAAAATTTCGGCCAAAAACGACAGTGTTACCCCTTATGTTTTTTTTTCAGGTCAAAACTTTGACATCCGATATCTCGGCTCTGGAAGGGTCTAGAGCCTCCATTTTTGCGCGCTGGTCGAAGTCTCGTGGCCCTCTGTCAGAATCCAGAGTTTCAAGAAGATCGGAGGGGGTCAAAATTTCGGCCAAAAACGACAGTGTTACCCCTTATGTTTTTTTTTCAGGTCAAAACTTTGACATCCGATATCTCGGCTCTGGAAGGGTCTAGAGCCTCCATTTTTGCGCGCTGGTCGAAGTCTCGTGGCCCTCTGTCAGAATCCAGAGTTTCAAGAAGATCGGAGGGGGTCAAAATTTCGGCCAAAAACGACAGTGTTACCCCTTATGTTTTTTTTTCAGGTCAAAACTTTGACATCCGATATCTCGGCTCTGGAAGGGTCTAGAGCCTCCATTTTTGCGCGCTGGTCGAAGTCTCGTGGCCCTCTGTCAGAATCCAGAGTTTCAAGAAGATCGGAGGGGGTCAAAATTTCGGCCAAAAACGACAGTGTTACCCCTTATGTTTTTTTTTCAGGTCAAAACTTTGACATCCGATATCTCGGCTCTGGAAGGGTCTAGAGCCTCCATTTTTGCGCGCTGGTCGAAGTCTCGTGGCCCTCTGTCAGAATCCAGAGTTTCAAGAAGATCGGAGGGGGTCAAAATTTCGGCCAAAAACGACAGTGTTACCCCTTATGTTTTTTTTTCAGGTCAAAACTTTGACATCCGATATCTCGGCTCTGGAAGGGTCTAGAGCCTCCATTTTTGCGCGCTGGTCGAAGTCTCGTGGCCCTCTGTCAGAATCCAGAGTTTCAAGAAGATCGGAGGGGGTCAAAATTTCGGCCAAAAACGACAGTGTTACCCCTTATGTTTTTTTTTCAGGTCAAAACTTTGACATCCGATATCTCGGCTCTGGAAGGGTCTAGAGCCTCCATTTTTGCGCGCTGGTCGAAGTCTCGTGGCCCTCTGTCAGAATCCAGAGTTTCAAGAAGATCGGAGGGGGTCAAAATTTCGGCCAAAAACGACAGTGTTACCCCTTATGTTTTTTTTTCAGGTCAAAACTTTGACATCCGATATCTCGGCTCTGGAAGGGTCTAGAGCCTCCATTTTTGCGCGCTGGTCGAAGTCTCGTGGCCCTCTGTCAGAATCCAGAGTTTCAAGAAGATCGGAGGGGGTCAAAATTTCGGCCAAAAACGACAGTGTTACCCCTTATGTTTTTTTTTCAGGTCAAAACTTTGACATCCGATATCTCGGCTCTGGAAGGGTCTAGAGCCTCCATTTTTGCGCGCTGGTCGAAGTCTCGTGGCCCTCTGTCAGAATCCAGAGTTTCAAGAAGATCGGAGGGGGTCAAAATTTCGGCCAAAAACGACAGTGTTACCCCTTATGTTTTTTTTTCAGGTCAAAACTTTGACATCCGATATCTCGGCTCTGGAAGGGTCTAGAGCCTCCATTTTTGCGCGCTGGTCGAAGTCTCGTGGCCCTCTGTCAGAATCCAGAGTTTCAAGAAGATCGGAGGGGGTCAAAATTTCGGCCAAAAACGACAGTGTTACCCCTTATGTTTTTTTTTCAGGTCAAAACTTTGACATCCGATATCTCGGCTCTGGAAGGGTCTAGAGCCTCCATTTTTGCGCGCTGGTCGAAGTCTCGTGGCCCTCTGTCAGAATCCAGAGTTTCAAGAAGATCGGAGGGGGTCAAAATTTCGGCCAAAAACGACAGTGTTACCCCTTATGTTTTTTTTTCAGGTCAAAACTTTGACATCCGATATCTCGGCTCTGGAAGGGTCTAGAGCCTCCATTTTTGCGCGCTGGTCGAAGTCTCGTGGCCCTCTGTCAGAATCCAGAGTTTCAAGAAGATCGGAGGGGGTCAAAATTTCGGCCAAAAACGACAGTGTTACCCCTTATGTTTTTTTTTCAGGTCAAAACTTTGACATCCGATATCTCGGCTCTGGAAGGGTCTAGAGCCTCCATTTTTGCGCGCTGGTCGAAGTCTCGTGGCCCTCTGTCAGAATCCAGAGTTTCAAGAAGATCGGAGGGGGTCAAAATTTCGGCCAAAAACGACAGTGTTACCCCTTATGTTTTTTTTTCAGGTCAAAACTTTGACATCCGATATCTCGGCTCTGGAAGGGTCTAGAGCCTCCATTTTTGCGCGCTGGTCGAAGTCTCGTGGCCCTCTGTCAGAATCCAGAGTTTCAAGAAGATCGGAGGGGGTCAAAATTTCGGCCAAAAACGACAGTGTTACCCCTTATGTTTTTTTTTCAGGTCAAAACTTTGACATCCGATATCTCGGCTCTGGAAGGGTCTAGAGCCTCCATTTTTGCGCGCTGGTCGAAGTCTCGTGGCCCTCTGTCAGAATCCAGAGTTTCAAGAAGATCGGAGGGGGTCAAAATTTCGGCCAAAAACGACAGTGTTACCCCTTATGTTTTTTTTTCAGGTCAAAACTTTGACATCCGATATCTCGGCTCTGGAAGGGTCTAGAGCCTCCATTTTTGCGCGCTGGTCGAAGTCTCGTGGCCCTCTGTCAGAATCCAGAGTTTCAAGAAGATCGGAGGGGGTCAAAATTTCGGCCAAAAACGACAGTGTTACCCCTTATGTTTTTTTTTCAGGTCAAAACTTTGACATCCGATATCTCGGCTCTGGAAGGGTCTAGAGCCTCCATTTTTGCGCGCTGGTCGAAGTCTCGTGGCCCTCTGTCAGAATCCAGAGTTTCAAGAAGATCGGAGGGGGTCAAAATTTCGGCCAAAAACGACAGTGTTACCCCTTATGTTTTTTTTTCAGGTCAAAACTTTGACATCCGATATCTCGGCTCTGGAAGGGTCTAGAGCCTCCATTTTTGCGCGCTGGTCGAAGTCTCGTGGCCCTCTGTCAGAATCCAGAGTTTCAAGAAGATCGGAGGGGGTCAAAATTTCGGCCAAAAACGACAGTGTTACCCCTTATGTTTTTTTTTCAGGTCAAAACTTTGACATCCGATATCTCGGCTCTGGAAGGGTCTAGAGCCTCCATTTTTGCGCGCTGGTCGAAGTCTCGTGGCCCTCTGTCAGAATCCAGAGTTTCAAGAAGATCGGAGGGGGTCAAAATTTCGGCCAAAAACGACAGTGTTACCCCTTATGTTTTTTTTTCAGGTCAAAACTTTGACATCCGATATCTCGGCTCTGGAAGGGTCTAGAGCCTCCATTTTTGCGCGCTGGTCGAAGTCTCGTGGCCCTCTGTCAGAATCCAGAGTTTCAAGAAGATCGGAGGGGGTCAAAATTTCGGCCAAAAACGACAGTGTTACCCCTTATGTTTTTTTTTCAGGTCAAAACTTTGACATCCGATATCTCGGCTCTGGAAGGGTCTAGAGCCTCCATTTTTGCGCGCTGGTCGAAGTCTCGTGGCCCTCTGTCAGAATCCAGAGTTTCAAGAAGATCGGAGGGGGTCAAAATTTCGGCCAAAAACGACAGTGTTACCCCTTATGTTTTTTTTTCAGGTCAAAACTTTGACATCCGATATCTCGGCTCTGGAAGGGTCTAGAGCCTCCATTTTTGCGCGCTGGTCGAAGTCTCGTGGCCCTCTGTCAGAATCCAGAGTTTCAAGAAGATCGGAGGGGGTCAAAATTTCGGCCAAAAACGACAGTGTTACCCCTTATGTTTTTTTTTCAGGTCAAAACTTTGACATCCGATATCTCGGCTCTGGAAGGGTCTAGAGCCTCCATTTTTGCGCGCTGGTCGAAGTCTCGTGGCCCTCTGTCAGAATCCAGAGTTTCAAGAAGATCGGAGGGGGTCAAAATTTCGGCCAAAAACGACAGTGTTACCCCTTATGTTTTTTTTTCAGGTCAAAACTTTGACATCCGATATCTCGGCTCTGGAAGGGTCTAGAGCCTCCATTTTTGCGCGCTGGTCGAAGTCTCGTGGCCCTCTGTCAGAATCCAGAGTTTCAAGAAGATCGGAGGGGGTCAAAATTTCGGCCAAAAACGACAGTGTTACCCCTTATGTTTTTTTTTCAGGTCAAAACTTTGACATCCGATATCTCGGCTCTGGAAGGGTCTAGAGCCTCCATTTTTGCGCGCTGGTCGAAGTCTCGTGGCCCTCTGTCAGAATCCAGAGTTTCAAGAAGATCGGAGGGGGTCAAAATTTCGGCCAAAAACGACAGTGTTACCCCTTATGTTTTTTTTTCAGGTCAAAACTTTGACATCCGATATCTCGGCTCTGGAAGGGTCTAGAGCCTCCATTTTTGCGCGCTGGTCGAAGTCTCGTGGCCCTCTGTCAGAATCCAGAGTTTCAAGAAGATCGGAGGGGGTCAAAATTTCGGCCAAAAACGACAGTGTTACCCCTTATGTTTTTTTTTCAGGTCAAAACTTTGACATCCGATATCTCGGCTCTGGAAGGGTCTAGAGCCTCCATTTTTGCGCGCTGGTCGAAGTCTCGTGGCCCTCTGTCAGAATCCAGAGTTTCAAGAAGATCGGAGGGGGTCAAAATTTCGGCCAAAAACGACAGTGTTACCCCTTATGTTTTTTTTTCAGGTCAAAACTTTGACATCCGATATCTCGGCTCTGGAAGGGTCTAGAGCCTCCATTTTTGCGCGCTGGTCGAAGTCTCGTGGCCCTCTGTCAGAATCCAGAGTTTCAAGAAGATCGGAGGGGGTCAAAATTTCGGCCAAAAACGACAGTGTTACCCCTTATGTTTTTTTTTCAGGTCAAAACTTTGACATCCGATATCTCGGCTCTGGAAGGGTCTAGAGCCTCCATTTTTGCGCGCTGGTCGAAGTCTCGTGGCCCTCTGTCAGAATCCAGAGTTTCAAGAAGATCGGAGGGGGTCAAAATTTCGGCCAAAAACGACAGTGTTACCCCTTATGTTTTTTTTTCAGGTCAAAACTTTGACATCCGATATCTCGGCTCTGGAAGGGTCTAGAGCCTCCATTTTTGCGCGCTGGTCGAAGTCTCGTGGCCCTCTGTCAGAATCCAGAGTTTCAAGAAGATCGGAGGGGGTCAAAATTTCGGCCAAAAACGACAGTGTTACCCCTTATGTTTTTTTTTCAGGTCAAAACTTTGACATCCGATATCTCGGCTCTGGAAGGGTCTAGAGCCTCCATTTTTGCGCGCTGGTCGAAGTCTCGTGGCCCTCTGTCAGAATCCAGAGTTTCAAGAAGATCGGAGGGGGTCAAAATTTCGGCCAAAAACGACAGTGTTACCCCTTATGTTTTTTTTTCAGGTCAAAACTTTGACATCCGATATCTCGGCTCTGGAAGGGTCTAGAGCCTCCATTTTTGCGCGCTGGTCGAAGTCTCGTGGCCCTCTGTCAGAATCCAGAGTTTCAAGAAGATCGGAGGGGGTCAAAATTTCGGCCAAAAACGACAGTGTTACCCCTTATGTTTTTTTTTCAGGTCAAAACTTTGACATCCGATATCTAGGCTCTGGAAGGGTCTAGAGCCTCCATTTTTGCGCGCTGGTCGAAGTCTCGTGGCCCTCTGTCAGAATCCAGAGTTTCAAGAAGATCGGAGGGGGTCAAAATTTCGGCCAAAAACGACAGTGTTACCCCTTATGTTTTTTTTTCAGGTCAAAACTTTGACATCCGATATCTCGGCTCTGGAAGGGTCTAGAGCCTCCATTTTTGCGCGCTGGTCGAAGTCTCGTGGCCCTCTGTCAGAATCCAGAGTTTCAAGAAGATCGGAGGGGGTCAAAATTTCGGCCAAAAACGACAGTGTTACCCCTTATGTTTTTTTTTCAGGTCAAAACTTTGACATCCGATATCTCGGCTCTGGAAGGGTCTAGAGCCTCCATTTTTGCGCGCTGGTCGAAGTCTCGTGGCCCTCTGTCAGAATCCAGAGTTTCAAGAAGATCGGAGGGGGTCAAAATTTCGGCCAAAAACGACAGTGTTACCCCTTATGTTTTTTTTTCAGGTCAAAACTTTGACATCCGATATCT
>JBBNEX010000218.1:0-43727 GCA_038021265.1 Cyprinella venusta
CCCTCCGATCTTCTTGAAACTCTGGATTCTGACAGAGGGCCACGAGACTTCGACCAGCGCGCAAAAATGGAGGCTCTAGACCCTTCCAGAGCCGAGATATCGGACGACAAAGTTTTGACCCGAAAAAAAAAACATAAGGGGTAACACTGTTGTTTTTGGCCGAAATTTTGACCCCCTCCGATCTTCTTGAAACTCTGGATTCTGACAGAGGGCCACGAGACTTCGACCAGCGCGCAAAAATGGAGGCTCTAGACCCTTCCAGAGCCAAGATATTGGATGTCAAAGTTTTGACCTGAAAAAAAAAACATAAGGGGTAACACTGTCGTTTTTGGCCGAAATTTTGACCCCCTCCGATCTTCTTGAAACTCTGGATTCTGACAGAGGGCCACGAGACTTCGACCAGCGCGCAAAAATGGAGGCTCTAGACCCTTCCAGAGCCGAGATATCGGATGTCAAAGTTTTGACCCGAAAAAAAAACATAAGGGGTAACACTGTTGTTTTTGGCCGAAATTTTGACCCCCTCCGATCTTCTTGAAACTCTGGATTCTGACAGAGGGCCACGAGACTTCGACCAGCGCGCAAAAATGGAGGCTCTAGACCCTTCCAGAGCCAAGATATGGGATGTCAAAGTTTTGACCTGAAAAAAAAAACATAAGGGGTAACACTGTCGTTTTTGGCCGAAATTTTGACCCCCTCCGATCTTCTTGAAACTCTGGATTCTGACAGAGGGCCACGAGACTTCGACCAGCGCGCAAAAATGGAGGCTCTAGACCCTTCCAGAGCCAAGATATGGGATGTCAAAGTTTTGACCTGAAAAAAAAAAACATAAGGGGTAACACTGTCGTTTTTGGCCGAAATTTTGACCCCCTCCGATCTTCTTGAAACTCTGGATTCTGACAGAGGGCCACGAGACTTCGACCAGCGCGCAAAAATGGAGGCTCTAGACCCTTCCAGAGCCGAGATATCGGATGTCAAAGTTTTGACCCGAAAAAAAAACATAAGGGGTAACACTGTCGTTTTTGGCCGAAATTTTGACCCCCTCTGATCTTCTTGAAACTCTGGATTTTGACAGAGGGCCACGAGACGTCGACCAGCATGCAAAAATGGAGGCTTTAGACCCTTCCAGAGCCGAGATATGGGATGTCAAAGTTTTGACCTGAAAAAAAAACATAAGGGGTAACACTGTCGTTTTTGGCCGAAATTTTGACCCCCTCCAATCTTCTTGAAACTCTGGATTCTGACAGAGGGCCACGAGACTTCGACCAGCGCGCAAAAATGGAGGCTCTAGACCCTTCCAGAGCCGAGATATCGGATGTCAAAGTTTTGATCCGAAAAAAAAAACATAAGGGGTAACACTGTCGTTTTTGGCCGAAATTTTGACCCCCTCCGATCTTCTTGAAACTCTGGATTCTGACAGAGGGCCACGAGACCTCGACCAGCGCGCAAAAATGGAGGCTCTAGACCCTTCCAGAGCTGAGATATCGGATGTCAAAGTTTTGACCCGAAAAAAAAACATAAGGGGTAACACTGTCGTTTTTGGCCGAAATTTTGACCCCCTCCGATCTTCTTGAAACTCTGGATTCTGACAGAGGGCCACGAGACTTCGACCAGCGCGCAAAAATGGAGGCTCTAGACCCTTCCAGAGCCGAGATATGGGATGTCAAAGTTTTGACCTGAAAAAAAAAACATAAGGGGTAACACTGTCGTTTTTGGCCGAAATTTTGACCCCCTCCGATCTTCTTGAAACTCTGGATTCTGACAGAGGGCCACGAGACCTCGACCAGCGCGCAAAAATGGAGGCTCTAGACCCTTCCAGAGCCGAGATATCGGATGTCAAAGTTTTGACCCGAAAAAAAAAACATAAGGGGTAACACTGTTGTTTTTGGCCGAAATTTTGACCCCCTCCGATCTTCTTGAAACTCTGGATTCTGACAGAGGGCCACGAGACTTCGACCAGCGCGCAAAAATGGAGGCTCTAGACCCTTCCAGAGCCGAGATATGGGATGTCAAAGTTTTGACCTGAAAAAAAAAACATAAGGGGTAACACTGTCGTTTTTGGCCGAAATTTTGACCCCCTCCGATCTTCTTGAAACTCTGGATTCTGACAAAGGGCCACGAGACTTCGACCAGCGCGCAAAAATGGAGGTTCTAGACCCTTCCAGAGCCGAGATATCGGATGTCAAAGTTTTGACCTGAAAAAAAAACATAAGGGGTAACACTGTCGTTTTTGGCCGAAATTTTGACCCCCTCTGATCTTCTTGAAACTCTGGATTTTGACAGAGGGCCACGAGACGTCGACCAGCATGCAAAAATGGAGGCTTTAGACCCTTCCAGAGCCGAGATATCGGATGTCAAAGTTTTGACCTGAAAAAAAAACATAAGGGGTAACACTGTCGTTTTTGGCCGAAATTTTGACCCCCTCCAATCTTCTTGAAACTCTGGATTCTGACAGAGGGCCACGAGACTTCGACCAGCGCGCAAAAATGGAGGCTCTAGACCCTTCCAGAGCCGAGATATCGGATGTCAAAGTTTTGACCCGAAAAAAAAAAAAACATAAGGGGTAACACTGTCGTTTTTGGCCGAAATTTTGACCCCCTCCGATCTTCTTGAAACTCTGGATTCTGACAGAGGGCCACGAGACTTCGACCAGCGCGCAAAAATGGAGGCTCTAGACCCTTCCAGAGCCGAGATATCGGATGTCAAAGTTTTGACCCGAAAAAAAAAACATAAGGGGTAACACTGTCGTTTTTGGCCGAAATTTTGACCCCCTCCGATCTTCTTGAAACTCTGGATTCTGACAGAGGGCCATGAGACTTCGACCAGCGCGCAAAAATGGAGGCTCTAGACCCTTCCAGAGCCGAGATATCGGATGTCAAAGTTTTGACCCGAAAAAAAAAACATAAGGGGTAACACTGTCGTTTTTGGCCGAAATTTTGACCCCCTCCGATCTTCTTGAAACTCTGGATTCTGACAGAGGGCCACGAGACTTCGACCAGCGCGCAAAAATGGAGGCTCTAGACCCTTCCAGAGCCGAGATATCGGATGTCAAAGTTTTGACCCGAAAAAAAAAACATAAGGGGTAACACTGTCGTTTTTGGCCGAAATTTTGACCCCCTCCGATCTTCTTGAAACTCTGGATTCTGACAGAAGGCCACGAGACTTCGACCAGCGCGCAAAAATGGAGGCTCTAGACCCTTCCAGAGCCGAGATATCGGATGTCAAAGTTTTGACCTGAAAAAAAAAACATAAGGGGTAACACTGTCGTTTTTGGCCGAAATTTTGACCCCCTCCGATCTTCTTGAAACTCTGGATTCTGACAGAGGGCCACGAGACTTCGACCAGCGCGCAAAAATGGAGGCTCTAGACCCTTCCAGAGCCGAGATATCGGATGTCAAAGTTTTGACCCGAAAAAAAAACATAAGGGGTAACACTGTCGTTTTTGGCCGAAATTTTGACCCCCTCCGATCTTCTTGAAACTCTGGATTCTGACAGAGGGCCACGAGACTTCGACCAGCGCGCAAAAATGGAGGCTCTAGACCCTTCCAGAGCCGAGATATCGGATGTCAAAGTTTTGACCCGAAAAAAACATAAGGGGTAACACTGTCGTTTTTGGCCGAAATTTTGACCCCCTCTGATCTTCTTGAAACTCTGGATTCTGACAGAGGGCCACGAGACTTCGACCAGCGCGCAAAAATGGAGGCTCTACCTTCCAGAGCCGAGATATCGGATGTCAAAGTTTTGACCTGAAAAAAAAACATAAGGGGTAACACTGTCATTTTGGCCGAAATTTTGACCCCCTCCTGTCTTCTTGAAACTCTGGATTCTGACAGAGGGCCACGAGACTTCGACCAGCGCGCAAAAATGGAGGCTCTAGACCCTTCCAGAGCCGAGATATCGGATGTCAAAGTTTTGACCTGAAAAAAAAACATAAGGGGTAACACTGTCGTTTTTGGCCGAAATTTTGACCCCCTCTGATCTTCTTGAAACTCTGGATTCTGACAGAGGGCCACGAGACGTCGACCAGCGCGCAAAAATGGAGGCTCTAGACCCTTCCAGAGCCGAGATATCGGATGTCAAAGTTTTGACCTGAAAAAAAAACATAAGGGGTAACACTGTCGTTTTTGGCCGAAATTTTGACCCCCTCCGATCTTCTTGAAACTCTGGATTCTGACAGAGGGCCACGAGACTTCGACCAGCGCGCAAAAATGGAGGCTCTAGACCCTTCCAGAGCCGAGATATCGGACGACAAAGTTTTGACCCGAAAAAAAAACATAAGGGGTAACACTGTTGTTTTTGGCCGAAATTTTGACCCCCTCCGATCTTCTTGAAACTCTGGATTCTGACAGAGGGCCACGAGACTTCGACCAGCGCGCAAAAATGGAGGCTCTAGACCCTTCCAGAGCCAAGATATTGGATGTCAAAGTTTTGACCTGAAAAAAAAAACATAAGGGGTAACACTGTCGTTTTTGGCCGAAATTTTGACCCCCTCCGATCTTCTTGAAACTCTGGATTCTGACAGAGGGCCACGAGACTTCGACCAGCGCGCAAAAATGGAGGCTCTAGACCCTTCCAGAGCCGAGATATCGGATGTCAAAGTTTTGACCCGAAAAAAAAACATAAGGGGTAACACTGTTGTTTTTGGCCGAAATTTTGACCCCCTCCGATCTTCTTGAAACTCTGGATTCTGACAGAGGGCCACGAGACTTCGACCAGCGCGCAAAAATGGAGGCTCTAGACCCTTCCAGAGCCAAGATATGGGATGTCAAAGTTTTGACCTGAAAAAAAAAACATAAGGGGTAACACTGTCGTTTTTGGCCGAAATTTTGACCCCCTCCGATCTTCTTGAAACTCTGGAATCTGACAAAGGGCCACGAGACTTCGACCAGCGCGCAAAAATGGAGGCTCTAGACCCTTCCAGAGCCGAGATATCGGATGTCAAAGTTTTGACCCGAAAAAAAAACATAAGGGGTAACACTGTCGTTTTTGGTCGAAATTTTGACCCCCTCCGATCTTCTTGAAACTCTGGATTCTGACAGAGGGCCACGAGACTTCGACCAGCGCGCAAAAATGGAGGCTCTAGACCCTTCCAGAGCCGAGATATCGGATGTCAAAGTTTTGACCCGAAAAAAAAACATAAGGGGTAACACTGTTGTTTTTGGCCGAAATTTTGACCCCCTCCGATCTTCTTGAAACTCTGGATTCTGACAGAGGGCCACGAGACTTCGACCAGCGCGCAAAAATGGAGGCTCTAGACCCTTCCAGAGCCGAGATATGGGATGTCAAAGTTTTGACCTGAAAAAAAAAAACATAAGGGGTAACACTGTCGTTTTTGGCCGAAATTTTGACCCCCTCCGATCTTCTTGAAACTCTGGATTCTGACAAAGGGCCACGAGACTTCGACCAGCGCGCAAAAATGGAGGTTCTAGACCCTTCCAGAGCCGAGATATCGGATGTCAAAGTTTTGACCTGAAAAAAAAACATAAGGGGTAACACTGTCGTTTTTGGCCGAAATTTTGACCCCCTCTGATCTTCTTGAAACTCTGGATTTTGACAGAGGGCCACGAGACGTCGACCAGCATGCAAAAATGGAGGCTTTAGACCCTTCCAGAGCCGAGATATCGGATGTCAAAGTTTTGACCTGAAAAAAAAACATAAGGGGTAACACTGTCGTTTTTGGCCGAAATTTTGACCCCCTCCAATCTTCTTGAAACTCTGGATTCTGACAGAGGGCCACGAGACTTCGACCAGCGCGCAAAAATGGAGGCTCTAGACCCTTCCAGAGCCGAGATATCGGATGTCAAAGTTTTGACCCGAAAAAAAAAAAACATAAGGGGTAACACTGTCGTTTTTGGCCGAAATTTTGACCCCCTCCGATCTTCTTGAAACTCTGGATTCTGACAGAGGGCCACGAGACTTCGACCAGCGCGCAAAAATGGGAATCTAGACCCTTCCAGAGCCGAGATATCGGATGTCAAAGTTTTGACCCGAAAAAAAAAAACATAAGGGGTAACACTGTCGTTTTTGGCCGAAATTTTGACCCCCTCCGATCTTCTTGAAACTCTGGATTCTGACAGAGGGCCACGAGACTTCGACCAGCGCGCAAAAATGGAGGCTCTAGACCCTTCCAGAGCCGAGATATAAGATGTCAAGGAGGGGGTCAAAATTTCGGCCAAAAACGACAGTGTTACCCCTTATGTTTTTTTTTTCAGGTCAAAACTTTGACATCCGATATCTCGGCTCTGGAAGGGTCTAGAGCCTCCATTTTTGCGCGCTGGTCGAAGTCTCGTGGCCCTCTGTCAGAATCCAGAGTTTCAAGAAGATCAGAGGGGGTCAAAATTTTGGCCAAAAACGACAGTGTTACCCCTTATGTTTTTTTTTTCAGGTCAAAACTTTGACATCCGATATCTCGGCTCTGGAAGGATCTAGAGTCTCCATTTTTGCGCGCTGGTCGAAGTCTCGTGGCCCTCTGTCAGAATCCAGAGTTTCAAGAAGATCGGAGTGGGTCAAAATTTCGGCCAAAAACGACAGTGTTACCCCTTATGTTTTTTTTTCAGGTCAAAACTTTGACATCCGATATCTCGGCTCTGGTATGGTCTAGAGCCTCCATTTTTGCGCGCTGGTCGAAGTCTCGTGGCCCTCTGTCAGAATCCAGAGTTTCAAGAAGATCGGAGGGGGTCAAAATTTCGGCCAAAAACGACAGTGTTACCCCTTATGTTTTTTTTTTTCGGATCAAAACTTTGACATCCGATATCTCGGCTCTGGAAGGGTCTAGAGCCTCCATTTTTGCGCGCTGGTCGAAGTCTCGTGGCCCTCTGTCAGAATCCAGAGTTTCAAGAAGATTGTAGGGGGTCAAAATTTCGGCCAAAAACGACAGTGTTACCCCTTATGTTTTTTTTCAGGTCAAAACTTTGACATCCGATATCTCGGCTCTGGAAGGGTCTAGAGCCTCCATTTTTGCACGCTGGTCGACGTCTCGTGGCCCTCTGTCAGAATCCAGATTTTCAAGAAGATCAGAGGGGGTCAAAATTTCGGCCAAAAACGACAGTGTTACCCCTTATGTTTTTTTTTCAGGTCAAAACTTTGACATCCGATATCTCGGCTCTGGAAGGGTCTAGAGCCTCCATTTTTGCACGCTGGTCGAAGTCTCGTGGCCCTCTGTCAGAATCCAGAGTTTCAAGAAGATCGGAGGGGGTCAAAATTTCGGCCAAAAACGACAGTGTTACCCCTTATGTTTTTTTTTCAGCTCAAAACTTTGACATCCGATATCTCGGCTCTGGAAGGGTCTAGAGCCTCCATTTTTGCATGCTGGTCGAAGTCTCGTGGCCCTCTGTCAGAATCCAGAGTTTCAAGAAGATCGGAGGGGGTCAAAATTTCGGCCAAAAACGACAGTGTTACCCCTTATGTTTTTTTTCAGGTCAAAACTTTGACATCCGATATCTCGGCTCTGGAAGGGTCTAGAGCCTCCATTTTTGCGCGCTGGTCGAAGTCTCGTGGCCCTCTGTCAGAATCCAGAGTTTCAAGAAGATCGGAGGGTGTCAAAATTTCGGCCAAAAACAACAGTGTTACCCCTTATGTTTTTTTTTTTTCGGGTCAAAACTTTGACATCCGATATCTCGGCTCTGGAAGGGTCTAGAGCCTCCATTTTTGCGCGCTGGTCGAAGTCTCGTGGCCCTCTGTCAGAATCCAGAGTTTCAAGAAGATTGGAGGGGGTCAAAATTTCGGCCAAAAACGACAGTGTTACCCCTTATGTTTTTTTTTTCAGGTCAAAACTTTGACATCCGATATCTCGGCTCTGGAAGGGTCTAGAGCCTCCATTTTTGCGCGCTGGTCGACGTCTCGTGGCCCTCTGTCAGAATCCAGAGTTTCAAGAAGATCAGAGGGGGTCAAAATTTCGGCCAAAAACGACAGTGTTACCCCTTATGTTTTTTTTTCAGGTCAAAACTTTGACATCCAATATCTCGGCTCTGGAAGGGTCTAGAGCCTCCATTTTTGCGCGCTGGTCGAAGTCTCGTGGCCCTCTGTCAGAATCCAGAGTTTCAAGAAGATCGGAGGGGGTCAAAATTTCGGCCAAAAACGACAGTGTTACCCCTTATGTTTTTTTTTTCAGATGAAAACTTTGACATCCGATATCTCGGCTCTGGAAGGGTCTAGAGCCTCCATTTTTGCGCGCTGGTCGAAGTCTCGTGGCCCTCTGTCAGAATCCAGAGTTTCAAGAAGATCGGAGGGGGTCAAAATTTCGGCCAAAAACGACAGTGTTACCCCTTATGTTTTTTTTTTGGGGTCAAAACTTTGACATTCGATATCTCGGCTCTGGAAGGGTCTAGAGCCTCCATTTTTGCGCGCTGGTCGAAGTCTCGTGGCCCTCTGTCAGAATCCAGAGTTTCAAGAAGATCGGAGGGGGTCAAAATTTCGGCCAAAAACGACAGTGTTACCCCTTATGTTTTTTTTTCAGGTCAAAACTTTGACATCCGATATCTCGGCTCTGGAAGGGTCTAGAGCCTCCATTTTTGCGTGCTGGTCGAAGTCTCGTGGCCCTCTGTCAGAATCCAGAGTTTCAAGAAGATCGGAGGGGGTCAAAATTTCGGCCAAAAACGACAGTGTTACCCCTTATGTTTTTTTTTTCAGGTCAAAACTTTGACATCCAATATCTCGGCTCTGGAAGGGTCTAGAGCCTCCATTTTTGCGCGCTGGTCGAAGTCTCGTGGCCCTCTGTCAGAATCCAGAGTTTCAAGAAGATCGGAGGGGGTCAAAATTTCGGCCAAAAACGACAGTGTTACCCCTTATGTTTTTTTTTTTTCAGATCAAAACTTTGACATCCGATATCTCGGCTCTGGAAGGGTCTAGAGCCTCCATTTTTGCGCGCTGGTCGAAGTCTCGTGGCCCTCTGTCAGAATCCAGAGTTTCAAGAAGATCGGAGGGGGTCAAAATTTCGGCCAAAAACGACAGTGTTACCCCTTATGTTTTTTTTTCACCTCAAAACTTTGACATCCGATATCTCGGCTCTGGAAGGGTCTAGAGCCTCCATTTTTGCGTGTTGGTCGAAGTCTCGTGGCCCTCTGTCAGAATCCAGAGTTTCAAGAAGATCGGAGGGGGTCAAAATTTCGGCCAAAAACAACAGTGTTACCCCTTATGTTTTTTTTTTCGGGTCAAAACTTTGTCGTCCGATTTCTCGGCTCTGGAAGGGTCTAGAGCCTCCATTTTTGCGCGCTGGTCGGAGTTTCGTGGCCCTCTGTCAGAATCCAGAGTTTCAAGAAGATCGGAGGGGGTCAAAATTTCGGCCAAAAACGACAGTGTTACCCCTTATGTTTTTTTTCAGGTCAAAACTTTGACATCCGATATCTCGGCTCTGGAAGGGTCTAGAGCCTCCATTTTTGCGCGCTGGTCGAAGTCTCGTGGCCGTCTGTCAGAATCCAGAGTTTCAAGAAGATCGGAGGGGGTCAAAATTTCGGCCAAAAACGACAGTGTTACCCCTTATGTTTTTTTTTTCGGGTCAAAACTTTGACATCCGATATCTCGGCTCTGGAAGGGTCTAGAGCCTCCATTTTTGCGCGCTGGTCGAAGTCTCGTGGCCCTCTGTCAGAATCCAGAGTTTCAAGAAGATTGGAGGGGGTCAAAATTTCGGCCAAAAATGACAGTGTTACCCCTTATGTTTTTTTTTCTGGTCAAAACTTTGACATCCGATATCTCGGCTCTGGAAGGGTCTAGAGCCTCCATTTTTGCGCGCTGGTCGACGTCTCGTGGCCCTCTGTCAGAATCCAGAGTTTCAAGAAGATCAGAGGGGGTCAAAATTTCGGCCAAAAACGACAGTGTTACCCCTTATGTTTTTTTTTTCAGGTCAAAACTTTGACATCCGATATCTCGGCTCTGGAAGGGTCTAGAGCCTCCATTTTTGCGCGCTGGTCGAAGTCTCGTGGCCCTCTGTCAGAATCCAGAGTTTCGAGAAGATCGGAGGGGGTCAAAATTTCGGCCAAAAACGACAGTGTTACCCCTTATGTTTTTTTTTCCAGGTCAAAACTTTGACATCCGATATCTCGGCTCTGGAAGGGTCTAGAGCCTCCATTTTTGCGCGCTGGTCGAAGTCTCGTGGCCCTCTGTCAGAATCCAGAGTTTCAAGAAGATCGGAGGGGGTCAAAATTTCGGCCAAAAACGACAGTGTTACCCCTTATGTTTTTTTTCGGGTCAAAACTTTGACATCCGATATCTCGGCTCTGGAAGGGTCTAGAGCCTCCATTTTTGCGCGCTGGTCGAAGTCTCGTGGCCCTCTGTCAGAATCCAGAGTTTCAAGAAGATCGGAGGGGGTCAAAATTTCGGCCAAAAACGACAGTGTTACCCCTTATGTTTTTTTTTCGGGTCAAAACTTTGACATCCGATATCTCGGCTCTGGAAGGGTCTAGAGCCTCCATTTTTGCGCGCAAAAAAACATAAGGGGTAACACTGTCGTTTTTGGCCGAAATTTTGACCCCCTCCGATCTTCTTGAAACTCTGGATTCTGACAGAGGGCCACGAGACTTCGACCAGCGCGCAAAAATGGAGGCTCTAGACCCTTCCAGAGCCAAGATATCGGATGTCAAAGTTTTGACCTGAAAAAAAAACATAAGGGGTAACACTGTCGTTTTTGGCCGAAATTTTGACCCCCTCCGATCTTCTTGAAACTCTGGATTCTGACAGAGGGCCACGAGACTTCGACCAGCGCGCAAAAATGGAGGCTCTAGACCCTTCCAGAGCCGAGATATCGGATGTCAAAGTTTTGACCTGAAAAAAAAACATAAGGGGTAACACTGTCGTTTTTGGCCGAAATTTTGACCCCCTCCGATCTTCTTGAAACTCTGGATTCTGACAGAGGGCCACGAGACTTCGACCAGCGCGCAAAAATGGAGGCTCTAGACCCTTCCAGAGCCGAGATATCGGATGTCAAAGTTTTGACCCGAAAAAAAAACATAAGGGGTAACACTGTCGTTTTTGGCCGAAATTTTGACCCCCTCCGATCTTCTTGAAACTCTGGATTCTGACAGAGGGCCACGAGACTTCGACCAGCGCGCAAAAATGGAGGCTCTAGACCCTTCCAGAGCCAAGATATCGGATGTCAAAGTTTTGACCTGAAAAAAAAACATAAGGGGTAACACTGTCGTTTTTGGCCGAAATTTTGACCCCCTCCGATCTTCTTGAAACTCTGGATTCTGACAGAGGGCCACGAGACGTCGACCAGCGCGCAAAAATGGAGGCTCTAGACCCTTCCAGAGCCGAGATATCGGATGTCAAAGTTTTGACCTGAAAAAAAAAACATAAGGGGTAACACTGTTGTTTTTGGCCGAAATTTTGACCCCCTCCGATCTTCTTGAAACTCTGGATTCTGACAGAGGGCCACGAGACTTCGACCAGCGCGCAAAAATGGAGGCTCTAGACCCTTCCAGAGCCGAGATATCGGATGTCAAAGTTTTGACCTGAAAAAAAAACATAAGGGGTAACACTGTCGTTTTTGGCTGAAATTTTGACCCCCTCCGATCTTCTTGAAACTCTGGATTCTGACAGAGGGCCACGAGACTTCGACCAGCGCGCAAAAATGGAGGCTCTAGACCCTTCCAGAGCCGAGATATCGGATGTCAAAGTTTTGACCCGAAAAAAAAACATAAGGGGTAACACTGTCGTTTTTGGCCGAAATTTTGACCCCCTCCGATCTTCTTGAAACTCTGGATTCTGACAGAGGGCCACGAGACTTCGACCAGCGCGCAAAAATGGAGGCTCTAGACCCTTCCAGAGCCAAGATATCGGATGTCAAAGTTTTGACCTGAAAAAAAAACATAAGGGGTAACACTGTCGTTTTTGGCCGAAATTTTGACCCCCTCCGATCTTCTTGAAACTCTGGATTCTGACAGAGGGCCACGAGACGTCGACCAGCGCGCAAAAATGGAGGCTCTAGACCCTTCCAGAGCCGAGATATCGGATGTCAAAGTTTTGACCTGAAAAAAAAAACATAAGGGGTAACACTGTTGTTTTTGGCCGAAATTTTGACCCCCTCCGATCTTCTTGAAACTCTGGATTCTGACAGAGGGCCACGAGACTTCGACCAGCGCGCAAAAATGGAGGCTCTAGACCCTTCCAGAGCCGAGATATTGGATGTCAAAGTTTTGACCTGAAAAAAAAACATAAGGGGTAACACTGTCGTTTTTGGCCGAAATTTTGACCCCCTCCGATCTTCTTGAAACTCTGGATTCTGACAGAGGGCCACGAGACTTCAACCAGCGCGCAAAAATGGAGGCTCTAGACCCTTCCAGAGCCGAGATATCGGATGTCAAAGTTTTGACCTGAAAAAAAAACATAAGGGGTAACACTGTCGTTTTTGGCCGAAATTTTGACCCCCTCCGATCTTCTTGAAACTCTGGATTCTGACAGAGGGCCACGAGACTTCGACCAGCGCGCAAAAATGGGAATCTAGACCCTTCCAGAGCCGAGATATCGGATGTCAAAGTTTTGACCCGAAAAAAAAAACATAAGGGGTAACACTGTCGTTTTTGGCCGAAATTTTGACCCCCTCCGATCTTCTTGAAACTCTGGATTCTGACAAAGGGCCACGAGACTTCGACCAGCGCGCAAAAATGGAGGCTCTAGACCCTTCCAGAGCCGAGATATCGGATGTCAAAGTTTTGACCTGAAAAAAAAAACATAAGGGGTAACACTGTCGTTTTTGGCCAAAATTTTGACCCCCTCCGATCTTCTTGAAACTCTGGATTCTGACAGAGGGCCACGAGACTTCGACCAGCGAGCAAAAATGGAGGCTCTAGACCCTTCCAGAGCCGAGATATCGGATGTCAAAGTTTTGACCTGAAAAAAAAAAAACATAAGGGGTAACACTGTCGTTTTTGGCCGAAATTTTGACCCCCTCTGATCTTCTTGAAACTCTGGATTCTGACAGAGGGCCACGAGATGTCGACCAGCGCGCAAAAATGGAGGCTCTAGACCCTTCCAGAGCCGAGATATCGGATGTCAAAGTTTTGACCTGAAAAAAAAAAAACATAAGGGGTAACACTGTCGTTTTTGGCCGAAATTTTGACCCCCTCCAATCTTCTTGAAACTCTGGATTCTGACAGAGGGCCACGAGACTTCGACCAGCGCGCAAAAATGGAGGCTCTAGACCCTTCCAGAGCCGAGATATCGGATGTCAAAGTTTTGACCTGAAAAAAACACATAAGGGGTAACACTGTCGTTTTTGGCCGAAATTTTGACCCCCTCCGATCTTCTTGAAACTCTGGATTCTGACAGAGGGCCACGAGACTTCGACCAGCGCGCAAAAATGGAGGCTCTAGACCCTTCCAGAGCCGAGATATCGGATGTCAAAGTTTTGACCTGAAAAAAAAACATAAGGGGTAACACTGTCGTTTTTGGCTGAAATTTTGACCCCCTCTGATCTTCTTGAAACTCTGGATTCTGACAGAGGGCCACGAGACGTCGACCAGCGCGCAAAAATGGAGGCTCTAGACCCTTCCAGAGCCGAGATATCGGATGTCAAAGTTTTGACCGGAAAAAAAAACATAAGGGGTAACACTGTCGTTTTTGGCCTAAATTTTGACCCCCTCCGATCTTCTTGAAACTCTGGATTCTGACAGAGGGCCACAAGACTTCGACCAGCGAGCAAAAATGGAGGCTCTAGACCCTTCCAGAGCCGAGATATCGGATGTCAAAGTTTTGACCCGAAGAAAAAAAACATAAGGGGTAACACTGTCGTTTTTGGCCGAAATTTTGACCCCCTCCGATCTTCTTGAAACTCTGGATTCTGACAGAGGGCCACGAGACTTCGACCAGCGCGCAAAAATGGAGGCTCTAGACCCTTCCAGAGCCGAGATATCGGATGTCAAAGTTTTGACCTGAAAAAAAAAACATAAGGGGTAACACTGTCGTTTTTGGCCGAAATTTTGACCCCCTCTGATCTTCTTGAAACTCTGGATTCTGACAGAGGGCCACGAGACTTCGACCAGCGCGCAAAAATGGAGGCTCTAGACCCTTCCAGAGCCGAGATATCGGATGTCAAAGTTTTGACCCGAAAAAAAAAACATAAGGGGTAACACTGTCGTTTTTGGCTGAAATTTTGACCCCCTCCGATCTTCTTGAAACTCTGGATTCTGACAGAGGGCCATGAGACTTCGACCAGCGCGCAAAAATGGAGGCTCTAGACCCTTCCAGAGCCAAGATATCGGATGTCAAAGTTTTGACCTGAAAAAAAAACATAAGGGGTAACACTGTCGTTTTTGGCCGAAATTTTGACCCCCTCCGATCTTCTTGAAACTCTGGATTCTGACAGAGGGCCACGAGACTTCGACCAGCGCGCAAAAATGGAGGCTCTAGACCCTTCCAGAGCCGAGATATCGGATGTCAAAGTTTTGACCTGAAAAAACAACATAAGGGGTAACACTGTCGTTTTTGGCCGAAATTTTGACCCCCTCCGATCTTCTTGAAACTCTGGATTCTGACAGAGGGCCACGAGACTTCGACCAGCGCGCAAAAATGGAGGCTCTAGACCCTTCCAGAGCCGAGATATCGGATGTCAAAGTTTTGACCCGAAAAAAAAACATAAGGGGTAACACTGTCGTTTTTGGCCGAAATTTTGACCCCCTCCGATCTTCTTGAAACTCTGGATTCTGACAGAGGGCCACGAGACTTCGACCAGCGCGCAAAAATGGAGGCTCTAGACCCTTCCAGAGCCAAGATATCGGATGTCAAAGTTTTGACCTGAAAAAAAAACATAAGGGGTAACACTGTCGTTTTTGGCCGAAATTTTGACCCCCTCCGATCTTCTTGAAACTCTGGATTCTGACAGAGGGCCACGAGACGTCGACCAGCGCGCAAAAATGGAGGCTCTAGACCCTTCCAGAGCCGAGATATCGGATGTCAAAGTTTTGACCTGAAAAAAAAAACATAAGGGGTAACACTGTTGTTTTTGGCCGAAATTTTGACCCCCTCCGATCTTCTTGAAACTCTGGATTCTGACAGAGGGCCACGAGACTTCGACCAGCGCGCAAAAATGGAGGCTCTAGACCCTTCCAGAGCCGAGATATCGGATGTCAAAGTTTTGACCTGAAAAAAAAACATAAGGGGTAACACTGTCGTTTTTGGCCGAAATTTTGACCCCCTCCGATCTTCTTGAAACTCTGGATTCTGACAGAGGGCCACGAGACTTCGACCAGCGCGCAAAAATGGAGGCTCTAGACCCTTCCAGAGCCGAGATATCGGATGTCAAAGTTTTGACCCGAAAAAAAACATAAGGGGTAACACTGTCGTTTTTGGCCGAAATTTTGACCCCCTCCGATCTTCTTGAAACTCTGGATTCTGACAGAGGGCCAAGAGACTTCGACCAGCGCGCAAAAATGGAGGCTCTAGACCCTTCCAGAGCCAAGATATCGGATGTCAAAGTTTTGACCTGAAAAAAAAACATAAGGGGTAACACTGTCGTTTTTGGCCGAAATTTTGACCCCCTCCGATCTTCTTGAAACTCTGGATTCTGACAGAGGGCCACGAGACGTCGACCAGCGCGCAAAAATGGAGGCTCTAGACCCTTCCAGAGCCGAGATATCGGATGTCAAAGTTTTGACCTGAAAAAAAAAACATAAGGGGTAACACTGTTGTTTTTGGCCGAAATTTTGACCCCCTCCGATCTTCTTGAAACTCTGGATTCTGACAGAGGGCCACGAGACTTCGACCAGCGCGCAAAAATGGAGGCTCTAGACCCTTCCAGAGCCGAGATATTGGATGTCAAAGTTTTGACCTGAAAAAAAAACATAAGGGGTAACACTGTCGTTTTTGGCCGAAATTTTGACCCCCTCCGATCTTCTTGAAACTCTGGATTCTGACAGAGGGCCACGAGACTTCGACCAGCGCGCAAAAATGGAGGCTCTAGACCCTTCCAGAGCCAAGATATCGGATGTCAAAGTTTTGACCTGAAAAAAAAACATAAGGGGTAACACTGTCGTTTTTGGCCGAAATTTTGACCCCCTCCGATCTTCTTGAAACTCTGGATTCTGACAGAGGGCCACGAGACTTCGACCAGCGCGCAAAAATGGAGGCTCTAGACCCTTCCAGAGCCAAGATATCGGATGTCAAAGTTTTGACCTGAAAAAAAAACATAAGGGGTAACACTGTCGTTTTTTGCCGAAATTTTGACCCCCTCCGATCTTCTTGAAACTCTGGATTCTGACAGAGGGCCACGAGACGTCGACCAGCGCGCAAAAATGGAGGCTCTAGACCCTTCCAGAGCCGAGATATCGGATGTCAAAGTTTTGACCTGAAAAAAAAACATAAGGGGTAACACTGTTGTTTTTGGCCGAAATTTTGACCCCCTCCGATCTTCTTGAAACTCTGGATTCTGACAGAGGGCCACGAGACTTCGACCAGCGCGCAAAAATGGAGGCTCTAGACCCTTCCAGAGCCGAGATATCGGATGTCAAAGTTTTGACCTGAAAAAAAAACATAAGGGGTAACACTGTCGTTTTTGGCCGAAATTTTGACCCCCTCCGATCTTCTTGAAACTCTGGATTCTGACAGAGGGCCACGAGACTTCGACCAGCGCGCAAAAATGGAGGCTCTAGACCCTTCCAGAGCCGAGATATCGGATGTCAAAGTTTTGACCCGAAAAAAAAAACATAAGGGGTAACACTGTCGTTTTTGGCCGAAATTTTGACCCCCTCCGATCTTCTTGAAACTCTGGATTCTGACAGAGGGCCACGAGACTTCGACCAGCGCGCAAAAATGGAGGCTCTAGACCCTTCCAGAGCCGAGATATCGGATGTCAAAGTTTTGACCCGAAAAAAAAACATAAGGGGTAACACTGTCGTTTTTGGCCGAAATTTTGACCCCCTCCGATCTTCTTGAAACTCTGGATTCTGACAGAGGGCCACGAGACTTCGACCAGCGCGCAAAAATGGAGGCTCTAGACCCTTCCAGAGCCAAGATATCGGATGTCAAAGTTTTGACCTGAAAAAAAAACATAAGGGGTAACACTGTCGTTTTTGGCCGAAATTTTGACCCCCTCCGATCTTCTTGAAACTCTGGATTCTGACAGAGGGCCACGAGACGTCGACCAGCGCGCAAAAATGGAGGCTCTAGACCCTTCCAGAGCCGAGATATCGGATGTCAAAGTTTTGACCTGAAAAAAAAAACATAAGGGGTAACACTGTTGTTTTTGGCCGAAATTTTGACCCCCTCCGATCTTCTTGAAACTCTGGATTCTGACAGAGGGCCACGAGACTTCGACCAGCGCGCAAAAATGGAGGCTCTAGACCCTTCCAGAGCCGAGATATCAGATGTCAAAGTTTTGACCTGAAAAAAAAACATAAGGGGTAACACTGTCGTTTTTGGCCGAAATTTTGACCCCCTCCGATCTTCTTGAAACTCTGGATTCTGACAGAGGGCCACGAGACTTCGACCAGCGCGCAAAAATGGAGGCTCTAGACCCTTCCAGAGCCAAGATATCGGATGTCAAAGTTTTGACCTGAAAAAAAAACATAAGGGGTAACACTGTCGTTTTTGGCCGAAATTTTGACCCCCTCCGATCTTCTTGAAACTCTGGATTCTGACAGAGGGCCACGAGACGTCGACCAGCGCGCAAAAATGGAGGCTCTAGACCCTTCCAGAGCCGAGATATCGGATGTCAAAGTTTTGACCTGAAAAAAAAAACATAAGGGGTAACACTGTTGTTTTTGGCCGAAATTTTGACCCCCTCCGATCTTCTTGAAACTCTGGATTCTGACAGAGGGCCACGAGACTTCGACCAGCGCGCAAAAATGGAGGCTCTAGACCCTTCCAGAGCCGAGATATCGGATGTCAAAGTTTTGACCTGAAAAAAAAACATAAGGGGTAACACTGTCGTTTTTGGCCGAAATTTTGACCCCCTCCGATCTTCTTGAAACTCTGGATTCTGACAGAGGGCCACGAGACTTCGACCAGCGCGCAAAAATGGAGGCTCTAGACCCTTCCAGAGCCGAGATATCGGATGTCAAAGTTTTGACCCGAAAAAAAAACATAAGGGGTAACACTGTCGTTTTTGGCCGAAATTTTGACCCCCTCCGATCTTCTTGAAACTCTGGATTCTGACAGAGGGCCAAGAGACTTCGACCAGCGCGCAAAAATGGAGGCTCTAGACCCTTCCAGAGCCAAGATATCGGATGTCAAAGTTTTGACCTGAAAAAAAAACATAAGGGGTAACACTGTCGTTTTTGGCCGAAATTTTGACCCCCTCCGATCTTCTTGAAACTCTGGATTCTGACAGAGGGCCACGAGACGTCGACCAGCGCGCAAAAATGGAGGCTCTAGACCCTTCCAGAGCCGAGATATCGGATGTCAAAGTTTTGACCTGAAAAAAAAAACATAAGGGGTAACACTGTTGTTTTTGGCCGAAATTTTGACCCCCTCCGATCTTCTTGAAACTCTGGATTCTGACAGAGGGCCACGAGACTTCGACCAGCGCGCAAAAATGGAGGCTCTAGACCCTTCCAGAGCCGAGATATTGGATGTCAAAGTTTTGACCTGAAAAAAAAAACATAAGGGGTAACACTGTCGTTTTTGGCCGAAATTTTGACCCCCTCCGATCTTCTTGAAACTCTGGATTCTGACAGAGGGCCACGAGACTTCGACCAGCGCGCAAAAATGGAGGCTCTAGACCCTTCCAGAGCCAAGATATCGGATGTCAAAGTTTTGACCTGAAAAAAAAACATAAGGGGTAACACTGTCGTTTTTGGCCGAAATTTTGACCCCCTCCGATCTTCTTGAAACTCTGGATTCTGACAGAGGGCCACGAGACTTCGACCAGCGCGCAAAAATGGAGGCTCTAGACCCTTCCAGAGCCAAGATATCGGATGTCAAAGTTTTGACCTGAAAAAAAAACATAAGGGGTAACACTGTCGTTTTTGGCCGAAATTTTGACCCCCTCCGATCTTCTTGAAACTCTGGATTCTGACAGAGGGCCACGAGACGTCGACCAGCGCGCAAAAATGGAGGCTCTAGACCCTTCCAGAGCCGAGATATCGGATGTCAAAGTTTTGACCTGAAAAAAAAACATAAGGGGTAACACTGTCGTTTTTGGCCGAAATTTTGACCCCCTCCGATCTTCTTGAAACTCTGGATTCTGACAGAGGGCCACGAGACGTCGACCAGCGCGCAAAAATGGAGGCTCTAGACCCTTCCAGAGCCGAGATATCGGATGTCAAAGTTTTGACCTGAAAAAAAAAACATAAGGGGTAACACTGTTGTTTTTGGCCGAAATTTTGACCCCCTCCGATCTTCTTGAAACTCTGGATTCTAACAGAGGGCCACGAGACTTCGACCAGCGCGCAAAAATGGAGGCTCTAGACCCTTCCAGAGCCGAGATATCGGATGTCAAAGTTTTGACCTGAAAAAAAAACATAAGGGGTAACACTGTCGTTTTTGGCCGAAATTTTGACCCCCTCCGATCTTCTTGAAACTCTGGATTCTGACAGAGGGCCACGAGACTTCGACCAGCGCGCAAAAATGGAGGCTCTAGACCCTTCCAGAGCCGAGATATCGGATGTCAAAGTTTTGACCCGAAAAAAAAACATAAGGGGTAACACTGTCGTTTTTGGCCGAAATTTTGACCCCCTCCGATCTTCTTGAAACTCTGGATTCTGACAGAGGGCCAAGAGACTTCGACCAGCGCGCAAAAATGGAGGCTCTAGACCCTTCCAGAGCCAAGATATCGGATGTCAAAGTTTTGACCTGAAAAAAAAACATAAGGGGTAACACTGTCGTTTTTGGCCGAAATTTTGACCCCCTCCGATCTTCTTGAAACTCTGGATTCTGACAGAGGGCCACGAGACGTCGACCAGCGCGCAAAAATGGAGGCTCTAGACCCTTCCAGAGCCGAGATATCGGATGTCAAAGTTTTGACCTGAAAAAAAAAACATAAGGGGTAACACTGTTGTTTTTGGCCGAAATTTTGACCCCCTCCGATCTTCTTGAAACTCTGGATTCTGACAGAGGGCCACGAGACTTCGACCAGCGCGCAAAAATGGAGGCTCTAGACCCTTCCAGAGCCGAGATATTGGATGTCAAAGTTTTGACCTGAAAAAAAAAACATAAGGGGTAACACTGTCGTTTTTGGCCGAAATTTTGACCCCCTCCGATCTTCTTGAAACTCTGGATTCTGACAGAGGGCCACGAGACTTCGACCAGCGCGCAAAAATGGAGGCTCTAGACCCTTCCAGAGCCAAGATATCGGATGTCAAAGTTTTGACCTGAAAAAAAAACATAAGGGGTAACACTGTCGTTTTTGGCCGAAATTTTGACCCCCTCCGATCTTCTTGAAACTCTGGATTCTGACAGAGGGCCACGAGACTTCGACCAGCGCGCAAAAATGGAGGCTCTAGACCCTTCCAGAGCCAAGATATCGGATGTCAAAGTTTTGACCTGAAAAAAAAACATAAGGGGTAACACTGTCGTTTTTGGCCGAAATTTTGACCCCCTCCGATCTTCTTGAAACTCTGGATTCTGACAGAGGGCCACGAGACGTCGACCAGCGCGCAAAAATGGAGGCTCTAGACCCTTCCAGAGCCGAGATATCGGATGTCAAAGTTTTGACCTGAAAAAAAAAACATAAGGGGTAACACTGTTGTTTTTGGCCGAAATTTTGACCCCCTCCGATCTTCTTGAAACTCTGGATTCTGACAGAGGGCCACGAGACTTCGACCAGCGCGCAAAAATGGAGGCTCTAGACCCTTCCAGAGCCGAGATATCGGATGTCAAAGTTTTGACCTGAAAAAAAAACATAAGGGGTAACACTGTCGTTTTTGGCCGAAATTTTGACCCCCTCCGATCTTCTTGAAACTCTGGATTCTGACAGAGGGCCACGAGACTTCGACCAGCGCGCAAAAATGGAGGCTCTAGACCCTTCCAGAGCCAAGATATCGGATGTCAAAGTTTTGACCTGAAAAAAAAACATAAGGGGTAACACTGTCGTTTTTGGCCGAAATTTTGACCCCCTCCGATCTTCTTGAAACTCTGGATTCTGACAGAGGGCCACGAGACTTCGACCAGCGCGCAAAAATGGAGGCTCTAGACCCTTCCAGAGCCAAGATATCGGATGTCAAAGTTTTGACCTGAAAAAAAAACATAAGGGGTAACACTGTCGTTTTTGGCCGAAATTTTGACCCCCTCCTATCTTCTTGAAACTCTGGATTCTGACAGAGGGCCACGAGACGTCGACCAGCGCGCAAAAATGGAGGCTCTAGACCCTTCCAGAGCCGAGATATCGGATGTCAAAGTTTTGACCTGAAAAAAAAACATAAGGGGTAACACTGTTGTTTTTGGCCGAAATTTTGACCCCCTCCGATCTTCTTGAAACTCTGGATTCTGACAGAGGGCCACGAGACTTCGACCAGCGCGCAAAAATGGAGGCTCTAGACCCTTCCAGAGCCGAGATATCGGATGTCAAAGTTTTGACCTGAAAAAAAAACATAAGGGGTAACACTGTCGTTTTTGGCCGAAATTTTGACCCCCTCCGATCTTCTTGAAACTCTGGATTCTGACAGAGGGCCACGAGACTTCGACCAGCGCGCAAAAATGGAGGCTCTAGACCCTTCCAGAGCCGAGATATCGGATGTCAAAGTTTTGACCCGAAAAAAAAACATAAGGGGTAACACTGTCGTTTTTGGCCGAAATTTTGACCCCCTCCGATCTTCTTGAAACTCTGGATTCTGACAGAGGGCCACGAGACTTCGACCAGCGCGCAAAAATGGAGGCTCTAGACCCTTCCAGAGCCGAGATATCGGATGTCAAAGTTTTGACCCGAAAAAAAAACATAAGGGGTAACACTGTCGTTTTTGGCCGAAATTTTGACCCCCTCCGATCTTCTTGAAACTCTGGATTCTGACAGAGGGCCAAGAGACTTCGACCAGCGCGCAAAAATGGAGGCTCTAGACCCTTCCAGAGCCAAGATATCGGATGTCAAAGTTTTGACCTGAAAAAAAAACATAAGGGGTAACACTGTCGTTTTTGGCCGAAATTTTGACCCCCTCCGATCTTCTTGAAACTCTGGATTCTGACAGAGGGCCACGAGACGTCGACCAGCGCGCAAAAATGGAGGCTCTAGACCCTTCCAGAGCCGAGATATCGGATGTCAAAGTTTTGACCTGAAAAAAAAAAACATAAGGGGTAACACTGTTGTTTTTGGCCGAAATTTTGACCCCCTCCGATCTTCTTGAAACTCTGGATTCTGACAGAGGGCCACGAGACTTCGACCAGCGCGCAAAAATGGAGGCTCTAGACCCTTCCAGAGCCGAGATATTGGATGTCAAAGTTTTGACCTGAAAAAAAAAACATAAGGGGTAACACTGTCGTTTTTGGCCGAAATTTTGACCCCCTCCGATCTTCTTGAAACTCTGGATTCTGACAGAGGGCCACGAGACTTCGACCAGCGCGCAAAAATGGAGGCTCTAGACCCTTCCAGAGCCAAGATATCGGATGTCAAAGTTTTGACCTGAAAAAAAAACATAAGGGGTAACACTGTCGTTTTTGGCCGAAATTTTGACCCCCTCCGATCTTCTTGAAACTCTGGATTCTGACAGAGGGCCACGAGACTTCGACCAGCGCGCAAAAATGGAGGCTCTAGACCCTTCCAGAGCCAAGATATCGGATGTCAAAGTTTTGACCTGAAAAAAAAACATAAGGGGTAACACTGTCGTTTTTGGCCGAAATTTTGACCCCCTCCGATCTTCTTGAAACTCTGGATTCTGACAGAGGGCCACGAGACGTCGACCAGCGCGCAAAAATGGAGGCTCTAGACCCTTCCAGAGCCGAGATATCGGATGTCAAAGTTTTGACCTGAAAAAAAAACATAAGGGGTAACACTGTTGTTTTTGGCCGAAATTTTGACCCCCTCCGATCTTCTTGAAACTCTGGATTCTGACAGAGGGCCACGAGACTTCGACCAGCGCGCAAAAATGGAGGCTCTAGACCCTTCCAGAGCCGAGATATCGGATGTCAAAGTTTTGACCTGAAAAAAAAAAACATAAGGGGTAACACTGTCGTTTTTGGCCGAAATTTTGACCCCCTCCGATCTTCTTGAAACTCTGGATTCTGACAGAGGGCCACGAGACTTCGACCAGCGCGCAAAAATGGAGGCTCTAGACCCTTCCAGAGCCGAGATATCGGACGACAAAGTTTTGACCCGAAAAAAAAAACATAAGGGGTAACACTGTTGTTTTTGGCCGAAATTTTGACCCCCTCCGATCTTCTTGAAACTCTGGATTCTGACAGAGGGCCACGAGACTTCGACCAGCGCGCAAAAATGGAGGCTCTAGACCCTTCCAGAGCCAAGATATTGGATGTCAAAGTTTTGACCTGAAAAAAAAAACATAAGGGGTAACACTGTCGTTTTTGGCCGAAATTTTGACCCCCTCCGATCTTCTTGAAACTCTGGATTCTGACAGAGGGCCACGAGACTTCGACCAGCGCGCAAAAATGGAGGCTCTAGACCCTTCCAGAGCCGAGATATCGGATGTCAAAGTTTTGACCCGAAAAAAAAACATAAGGGGTAACACTGTTGTTTTTGGCCGAAATTTTGACCCCCTCCGATCTTCTTGAAACTCTGGATTCTGACAGAGGGCCACGAGACTTCGACCAGCGCGCAAAAATGGAGGCTCTAGACCCTTCCAGAGCCAAGATATGGGATGTCAAAGTTTTGACCTGAAAAAAAAAACATAAGGGGTAACACTGTCGTTTTTGGCCGAAATTTTGACCCCCTCCGATCTTCTTGAAACTCTGGAATCTGACAAAGGGCCACGAGACTTCGACCAGCGCGCAAAAATGGAGGCTCTAGACCCTTCCAGAGCCGAGATATCGGATGTCAAAGTTTTGACCTGAAAAAAAAACATAAGGGGTAACACTGTCGTTTTTGGCCGAAATTTTGACCCCCTCTGATCTTCTTGAAACTCTGGATTTTGACAGAGGGCCACGAGACGTCGACCAGCATGCAAAAATGGAGGCTTTAGACCCTTCCAGAGCCGAGATATGGGATGTCAAAGTTTTGACCTGAAAAAAAAACATAAGGGGTAACACTGTCGTTTTTGGCCGAAATTTTGACCCCCTCCAATCTTCTTGAAACTCTGGATTCTGACAGAGGGCCACGAGACTTCGACCAGCGCGCAAAAATGGAGGCTCTAGTGCCGAGATATCGGATGTCAAAGTTTTGATCCGAAAAAAAAAAACATAAGGGGTAACACTGTCGTTTTTGGCCGAAATTTTGACCCCCTCCGATCTTCTTGAAACTCTGGATTCTGACAGAGGGCCACGAGACCTCGACCAGCGCGCAAAAATGGAGGCTCTAGACCCTTCCAGAGCTGAGATATCGGATGTCAAAGTTTTGACCCGAAAAAAAAACATAAGGGGTAACACTGTCGTTTTTGGCCGAAATTTTGACCCCCTCCGATCTTCTTGAAACTCTGGATTCTGACAGAGGGCCACGAGACTTCGACCAGCGCGCAAAAATGGAGGCTCTAGACCCTTCCAGAGCCGAGATATGGGATGTCAAAGTTTTGACCTGAAAAAAAAAAACATAAGGGGTAACACTGTCGTTTTTGGCCGAAATTTTGACCCCCTCCGATCTTCTTGAAACTCTGGATTCTGACAGAGGGCCACGAGACCTCGACCAGCGCGCAAAAATGGAGGCTCTAGACCCTTCCAGAGCCGAGATATCGGATGTCAAAGTTTTGACCCGAAAAAAAAAACATAAGGGTAACACTGTTGTTTTTGGCCGAAATTTTGACCCCCTCCGATCTTCTTGAAACTCTGGATTCTGACAGAGGGCCACGAGACTTCGACCAGCGCGCAAAAATGGAGGCTCTAGACCCTTCCAGAGCCGAGATATGGGATGTCAAAGTTTTGACCTGAAAAAAAAAACATAAGGGGTAACACTGTCGTTTTTGGCCGAAATTTTGACCCCCTCCGATCTTCTTGAAACTCTGGATTCTGACAAAGGGCCACGAGACTTCGACCAGCGCGCAAAAATGGAGGTTCTAGACCCTTCAAGAGCCGAGATATCGGATGTCAAAGTTTTGACCTGAAAAAAAAAAACATAAGGGGTAACACTGTCGTTTTTGGCCGAAATTTTGACCCCCTCTGATCTTCTTGAAACTCTGGATTTTGACAGAGGGCCACGAGACGTCGACCAGCATGCAAAAATGGAGGCTTTAGACCCTTCCAGAGCCGAGATATCGGATGTCAAAGTTTTGACCTGAAAAAAAAACATAAGGGGTAACACTGTCGTTTTTGGCCGAAATTTTGACCCCCTCCAATCTTCTTGAAACTCTGGATTCTGACAGAGGGCCACGAGACTTCGACCAGCGCGCAAAAATGGAGGCTCTAGACCCTTCCAGAGCCGAGATATCGGATGTCAAAGTTTTGACCCGAAAAAAAAAAAACATAAGGGGGTAACACTGTCGTTTTTGGCCGAAATTTTGACCCCCTCCGATCTTCTTGAAACTCTGGATTCTGACAGAGGGCCACGAGACTTCGACCAGGCGCGCAAAAATGGAGGCTCTAGACCCTTCCAGAGCCGAGATATCGGATGTCAAAGTTTTGACCCGAAAAAAAAAAACATAAAGGGTAACACTGTCGTTTTTGGCCGAAATTTTGACCCCCTCCGATCTTCTTGAAACTCTGGATTCTGACAGAGGGCCATGAGACTTCGACCAGCGCGCAAAAATGGAGGCTCTAGACCCTTCCAGAGCCGAGATATCGGATGTCAAAGTTTTGACCCGAAAAAAAAAAACATAAGGGGTAACACTGTCGTTTTTGGCCGAAATTTTGACCCCCTCCGATCTTCTTGAAACTCTGGATTCTGACAGAGGGCCACGAGACTTCGACCAGCGCGCAAAAATGGAGGCTCTAGACCCTTCCAGAGCCGAGATATCGGATGTCAAAGTTTTGACCCGAAAAAAAAAACATAAGGGGTAACACTGTCGTTTTTGGCCGAAATTTTGACCCCCTCCGATCTTCTTGAAACTCTGGATTCTGACAGAAGGCCACGAGACTTCGACCAGCGCGCAAAAATGGAGGCTCTAGACCCTTCCAGAGCCGAGATATCGGATGTCAAAGTTTTGACCTGAAAAAAAAAACATAAGGGGTAACACTGTCGTTTTTGGCCGAAATTTTGACCCCCTCCGATCTTCTTGAAACTCTGGATTCTGACAGAGGGCCACGAGACTTCGACCAGCGCGCAAAAATGGAGGGCTCTAGACCCTTCCAGAGCCGAGATATCGGATGTCAAAGTTTTGACCCGAAAAAAAAAACATAAGGGGTAACACTGTCGTTTTTGGCCGAAATTTTGACCCCCTCCGATCTTCTTGAAACTCTGGATTCTGACAGAGGGCCACGAGACTTCGACCAGCGCGCAAAAATGGAGGCTCTAGACCCTTCCAGAGCCGAGATATCGGATGTCAAAGTTTTGACCCGAAAAAAACATAAGGGGTAACACTGTCGTTTTTGGCCGAAATTTTGACCCCCTCTGATCTTCTTGAAACTCTGGATTCTGACAGAGGGCCACGAGACTTCGACCAGCGCGCAAAAAATGGAGGCTCTACCTTCCAGAGCCGAGATATCGGATGTCAAAGTTTTGACCTGAAAAAAAAAACATAAGGGGTAACACTGTCGTTTTTGGCCGAAATTTTGACCCCCTCCTGTCTTCTTGAAACTCTGGATTCTGACAGAGGGCCACGAGACTTCGACCAGCGCGCAAAAATGGAGGCTCTAGACCCTTCCAGAGCCGAGATATCGGATGTCAAAGTTTTGACCTGAAAAAAAAACATAAGGGGTAACACTGTCGTTTTTGGCCGAAATTTTGACCCCCTCTGATCTTCTTGAAACTCTGGATTCTGACAGAGGGCCACGAGACGTCGACCAGCGCGCAAAAATGGAGGCTCTAGACCCTTCCAGAGCCGAGATATCGGATGTCAAAGTTTTGACCTGAAAAAAAAACATAAGGGGTAACACTGTCGTTTTTGGCCGAAATTTTGACCCCCTCCGATCTTCTTGAAACTCTGGATTCTGACAGAGGGCCACGAGACTTCGACCAGCGCGCAAAAATGGAGGCTCTAGACCCTTCCAGAGCCGAGATATCGGACGACAAAGTTTTGACCCGAAAAAAAAACATAAGGGGTAACACTGTTGTTTTTGGCCGAAATTTTGACCCCCTCCGATCTTCTTGAAACTCTGGATTCTGACAGAGGGCCACGAGACTTCGACCAGCGCGCAAAAATGGAGGCTCTAGACCCTTCCAGAGCCAAGATATTGGATGTCAAAGTTTTGACCTGAAAAAAAAAACATAAGGGGTAACACTGTCGTTTTTGGCCGAAATTTTGACCCCCTCCGATCTTCTTGAAACTCTGGATTCTGACAGAGGGCCACGAGACTTCGACCAGCGCGCAAAAATGGAGGCTCTAGACCCTTCCAGAGCCGAGATATCGGATGTCAAAGTTTTGACCCGAAAAAAAAACATAAGGGGTAACACTGTTGTTTTTGGCCGAAATTTTGACCCCCTCCGATCTTCTTGAAACTCTGGATTCTGACAGAGGGCCACGAGACTTCGACCAGCGCGCAAAAATGGAGGCTCTAGACCCTTCCAGAGCCAAGATATGGGATGTCAAAGTTTTGACCTGAAAAAAAAAACATAAGGGGTAACACTGTCGTTTTTGGCCGAAATTTTGACCCCCTCCGATCTTCTTGAAACTCTGGAATCTGACAAAGGGCCACGAGACTTCGACCAGCGCGCAAAAATGGAGGCTCTAGACCCTTCCAGAGCCGAGATATCGGATGTCAAAGTTTTGACCCGAAAAAAAAACATAAGGGGTAACACTGTCGTTTTTGGTCGAAATTTTGACCCCCTCCGATCTTCTTGAAACTCTGGATTCTGACAGAGGGCCACGAGACTTCGACCAGCGCGCAAAAATGGAGGCTCTAGACCCTTCCAGAGCCGAGATATCGGATGTCAAAGTTTTGACCCGAAAAAAAAACATAAGGGGTAACACTGTTGTTTTTTGCCGAAATTTTGACCCCCTCCGATCTTCTTGAAACTCTGGATTCTGACAGAGGGCCACGAGACTTCGACCAGCGCGCAAAAATGGAGGCTCTAGACCCTTCCAGAGCCGAGATATGGGATGTCAAAGTTTTGACCTGAAAAAAAAAAACATAAGGGGTAACACTGTCGTTTTTGGCCGAAATTTTGACCCCCTCCGATCTTCTTGAAACTCTGGATTCTGACAGAGGGCCACGAGACTTCGACCAGCGCGCAAAAATGGAGGCTCTAGACCCTTCCAGAGCCGAGATATAAGATGTCAAGGAGGGGGTCAAAATTTCGGCCAAAAACGACAGTGTTACCCCTTATGTTTTTTTTTTTCAGGTCAAAACTTTGACATCCGATATCTCGGCTCTGGAAGGGTCTAGAGCCTCCATTTTTGCGCGCTGGTCGAAGTCTCGTGGCCCTCTGTCAGAATCCAGAGTTTCAAGAAGATCAGAGGGGGTCAAAATTTTGGCCAAAAACGACAGTGTTACCCCTTATGTTTTTTTTTTCAGGTCAAAACTTTGACATCCGATATCTCGGCTCTGGAAGGATCTAGAGTCTCCATTTTTGCGCGCTGGTCGAAGTCTCGTGGCCCTCTGTCAGAATCCAGAGTTTCAAGAAGATCGGAGTGGGTCAAAATTTCGGCCAAAAACGACAGTGTTACCCCTTATGTTTTTTTTTCAGGTCAAAACTTTGACATCCGATATCTCGGCTCTGGTATGGTCTAGAGCCTCCATTTTTGCGCGCTGGTCGAAGTCTCGTGGCCCTCTGTCAGAATCCAGAGTTTCAAGAAGATCGGAGGGGGTCAAAATTTCGGCCAAAAACGACAGTGTTACCCCTTATGTTTTTTTTTTTCGGATCAAAACTTTGACATCCGATATCTCGGCTCTGGAAGGGTCTAGAGCCTCCATTTTTGCGCGCTGGTCGAAGTCTCGTGGCCCTCTGTCAGAATCCAGAGTTTCAAGAAGATTGTAGGGGGTCAAAATTTCGGCCAAAAACGACAGTGTTACCCCTTATGTTTTTTTTCAGGTCAAAACTTTGACATCCGATATCTCGGCTCTGGAAGGGTCTAGAGCCTCCATTTTTGCACGCTGGTCGACGTCTCGTGGCCCTCTGTCAGAATCCAGATTTTCAAGAAGATCAGAGGGGGTCAAAATTTCGGCCAAAAACGACAGTGTTACCCCTTATGTTTTTTTTTCAGGTCAAAACTTTGACATCCGATATCTCGGCTCTGGAAGGGTCTAGAGCCTCCATTTTTGCACGCTGGTCGAAGTCTCGTGGCCCTCTGTCAGAATCCAGAGTTTCAAGAAGATCGGAGGGGGTCAAAATTTCGGCCAAAAACGACAGTGTTACCCCTTATGTTTTTTTTTCAGCTCAAAACTTTGACATCCGATATCTCGGCTCTGGAAGGGTCTAGAGCCTCCATTTTTGCATGCTGGTCGAAGTCTCGTGGCCCTCTGTCAGAATCCAGAGTTTCAAGAAGATCGGAGGGGGTCAAAATTTCGGCCAAAAACGACAGTGTTACCCCTTATGTTTTTTTTCAGGTCAAAACTTTGACATCCGATATCTCGGCTCTGGAAGGGTCTAGAGCCTCCATTTTTGCGCGCTGGTCGAAGTCTCGTGGCCCTCTGTCAGAATCCAGAGTTTCAAGAAGATCGGAGGGGGTCAAAATTTCGGCCAAAAACAACAGTGTTACCCCTTATGTTTTTTTTTTTTCGGGTCAAAACTTTGACATCCGATATCTCGGCTCTGGAAGGGTCTAGAGCCTCCATTTTTGCGCGCTGGTCGAAGTCTCGTGGCCCTCTGTCAGAATCCAGAGTTTCAAGAAGATTGGAGGGGGTCAAAATTTCGGCCAAAAACGACAGTGTTACCCCTTATGTTTTTTTTTTCAGGTCAAAACTTTGACATCCGATATCTCGGCTCTGGAAGGGTCTAGAGCCTCCATTTTTGCGCGCTGGTCGACGTCTCGTGGCCCTCTGTCAGAATCCAGAGTTTCAAGAAGATCAGAGGGGGTCAAAATTTCGGCCAAAAACGACAGTGTTACCCCTTATGTTTTTTTTTCAGGTCAAAACTTTGACATCCAATATCTCGGCTCTGGAAGGGTCTAGAGCCTCCATTTTTGCGCGCTGGTCGAAGTCTCGTGGCCCTCTGTCAGAATCCAGAGTTTCAAGAAGATCGGAGGGGGTCAAAATTTCGGCCAAAAACGACAGTGTTACCCCTTATGTTTTTTTTTTCAGATGAAAACTTTGACATCCGATATCTCGGCTCTGGAAGGGTCTAGAGCCTCCATTTTTGCGCGCTGGTCGAAGTCTCGTGGCCCTCTGTCAGAATCCAGAGTTTCAAGAAGATCGGAGGGGGTCAAAATTTCGGCCAAAAACGACAGTGTTACCCCTTATGTTTTTTTTTTGGGGTCAAAACTTTGACATTCGATATCTCGGCTCTGGAAGGGTCTAGAGCCTCCATTTTTGCGCGCTGGTCGAAGTCTCGTGGCCCTCTGTCAGAATCCAGAGTTTCAAGAAGATCGGAGGGGGTCAAAATTTCGGCCAAAAACGACAGTGTTACCCCTTATGTTTTTTTTTCAGGTCAAAACTTTGACATCCGATATCTCGGCTCTGGAAGGGTCTAGAGCCTCCATTTTTGCGTGCTGGTCGAAGTCTCGTGGCCCTCTGTCAGAATCCAGAGTTTCAAGAAGATCGGAGGGGGTCAAAATTTCGGCCAAAAACGACAGTGTTACCCCTTATGTTTTTTTTTTCAGGTCAAAACTTTGACATCCAATATCTCGGCTCTGGAAGGGTCTAGAGCCTCCATTTTTGCGCGCTGGTCGAAGTCTCGTGGCCCTCTGTCAGAATCCAGAGTTTCAAGAAGATCGGAGGGGGTCAAAATTTCGGCCAAAAACGACAGTGTTACCCCTTATGTTTTTTTTTTTTCAGATCAAAACTTTGACATCCGATATCTCGGCTCTGGAAGGGTCTAGAGCCTCCATTTTTGCGCGCTGGTCGAAGTCTCGTGGCCCTCTGTCAGAATCCAGAGTTTCAAGAAGATCGGAGGGGGTCAAAATTTCGGCCAAAAACGACAGTGTTACCCCTTATGTTTTTTTTTCACCTCAAAACTTTGACATCCGATATCTCGGCTCTGGAAGGGTCTAGAGCCTCCATTTTTGCGTGTTGGTCGAAGTCTCGTGGCCCTCTGTCAGAATCCAGAGTTTCAAGAAGATCGGAGGGGGTCAAAATTTCGGCCAAAAACGACAGTGTTACCCCTTATGTTTTTTTTTTCAGGTCAAAACTTTGACATCCAATATCTCGGCTCTGGAAGGGTCTAGAGCCTCCATTTTTGCGCGCTGGTCGAAGTCTCGTGGCCCTCTGTCAGAATCCAGAGTTTCAAGAAGATCGGAGGGGGTCAAAATTTCGGCCAAAAACAACAGTGTTACCCCTTATGTTTTTTTTTTCGGGTCAAAACTTTGTCGTCCGATTTCTCGGCTCTGGAAGGGTCTAGAGCCTCCATTTTTGCGCGCTGGTCGGAGTTTCGTGGCCCTCTGTCAGAATCCAGAGTTTCAAGAAGATCGGAGGGGGTCAAAATTTCGGCCAAAAACGACAGTGTTACCCCTTATGTTTTTTTTCAGGTCAAAACTTTGACATCCGATATCTCGGCTCTGGAAGGGTCTAGAGCCTCCATTTTTGCGCGCTGGTCGAAGTCTCGTGGCCGTCTGTCAGAATCCAGAGTTTCAAGAAGATCGGAGGGGGTCAAAATTTCGGCCAAAAACGACAGTGTTACCCCTTATGTTTTTTTTTTCGGGTCAAAACTTTGACATCCGATATCTCGGCTCTGGAAGGGTCTAGAGCCTCCATTTTTGCGCGCTGGTCGAAGTCTCGTGGCCCTCTGTCAGAATCCAGAGTTTCAAGAAGATTGGAGGGGGTCAAAATTTCGGCCAAAAATGACAGTGTTACCCCTTATGTTTTTTTTTCTGGTCAAAACTTTGACATCCGATATCTCGGCTCTGGAAGGGTCTAGAGCCTCCATTTTTGCGCGCTGGTCGACGTCTCGTGGCCCTCTGTCAGAATCCAGAGTTTCAAGAAGATCAGAGGGGGTCAAAATTTCGGCCAAAAACGACAGTGTTACCCCTTATGTTTTTTTTTTCAGGTCAAAACTTTGACATCCGATATCTCGGCTCTGGAAGGGTCTAGAGCCTCCATTTTTGCGCGCTGGTCGAAGTCTCGTGGCCCTCTGTCAGAATCCAGAGTTTCGAGAAGATCGGAGGGGGTCAAAATTTCGGCCAAAAACGACAGTGTTACCCCTTATGTTTTTTTTTCCAGGTCAAAACTTTGACATCCGATATCTCGGCTCTGGAAGGGTCTAGAGCCTCCATTTTTGCGCGCTGGTCGAAGTCTCGTGGCCCTCTGTCAGAATCCAGAGTTTCAAGAAGATCGGAGGGGGTCAAAATTTCGGCCAAAAACGACAGTGTTACCCCTTATGTTTTTTTTCGGGTCAAAACTTTGACATCCGATATCTCGGCTCTGGAAGGGTCTAGAGCCTCCATTTTTGCGCGCTGGTCGAAGTCTCGTGGCCCTCTGTCAGAATCCAGAGTTTCAAGAAGATCGGAGGGGGTCAAAATTTCGGCCAAAAACGACAGTGTTACCCCTTATGTTTTTTTTTCGGGTCAAAACTTTGACATCCGATATCTCGGCTCTGGAAGGGTCTAGAGCCTCCATTTTTGCGCGCAAAAAAACATAAGGGGTAACACTGTCGTTTTTGGCCGAAATTTTGACCCCCTCCGATCTTCTTGAAACTCTGGATTCTGACAGAGGGCCACGAGACTTCGACCAGCGCGCAAAAATGGAGGCTCTAGACCCTTCCAGAGCCAAGATATCGGATGTCAAAGTTTTGACCTGAAAAAAAAACATAAGGGGTAACACTGTCGTTTTTGGCCGAAATTTTGACCCCCTCCGATCTTCTTGAAACTCTGGATTCTGACAGAGGGCCACGAGACTTCGACCAGCGCGCAAAAATGGAGGCTCTAGACCCTTCCAGAGCCGAGATATCGGATGTCAAAGTTTTGACCTGAAAAAAAAACATAAGGGGTAACACTGTCGTTTTTGGCCGAAATTTTGACCCCCTCCGATCTTCTTGAAACTCTGGATTCTGACAGAGGGCCACGAGACTTCGACCAGCGCGCAAAAATGGAGGCTCTAGACCCTTCCAGAGCCGAGATATCGGATGTCAAAGTTTTGACCCGAAAAAAAAACATAAGGGGTAACACTGTCGTTTTTGGCCGAAATTTTGACCCCCTCCGATCTTCTTGAAACTCTGGATTCTGACAGAGGGCCACGAGACTTCGACCAGCGCGCAAAAATGGAGGCTCTAGACCCTTCCAGAGCCAAGATATCGGATGTCAAAGTTTTGACCTGAAAAAAAAAACATAAGGGGTAACACTGTCGTTTTTGGCCGAAATTTTGACCCCCTCCGATCTTCTTGAAACTCTGGATTCTGACAGAGGGCCACGAGACGTCGACCAGCGCGCAAAAATGGAGGCTCTAGACCCTTCCAGAGCCGAGATATCGGATGTCAAAGTTTTGACCTGAAAAAAAAAACATAAGGGGTAACACTGTTGTTTTTGGCCGAAATTTTGACCCCCTCCAATCTTCTTGAAACTCTGGATTCTGACAGAGGGCCACGAGACTTCGACCAGCGCGCAAAAATGGAGGCTCTAGACCCTTCCAGAGCCGAGATATCGGATGTCAAAGTTTTGACCTGAAAAAAAAACATAAGGGGTAACACTGTCGTTTTTGGCTGAAATTTTGACCCCCTCCGATCTTCTTGAAACTCTGGATTCTGACAGAGGGCCACGAGACTTCGACCAGCGCGCAAAAATGGAGGCTCTAGACCCTTCCAGAGCCGAGATATCGGATGTCAAAGTTTTGACCCGAAAAAAAAACATAAGGGGTAACACTGTCGTTTTTGGCCGAAATTTTGACCCCCTCCGATCTTCTTGAAACTCTGGATTCTGACAGAGGGCCACGAGACTTCGACCAGCGCGCAAAAATGGAGGCTCTAGACCCTTCCAGAGCCAAGATATCGGATGTCAAAGTTTTGACCTGAAAAAAAAACATAAGGGGTAACACTGTCGTTTTTGGCCGAAATTTTGACCCCCTCCGATCTTCTTGAAACTCTGGATTCTGACAGAGGGCCACGAGACGTCGACCAGCGCGCAAAAATGGAGGCTCTAGACCCTTCCAGAGCCGAGATATCGGATGTCAAAGTTTTGACCTGAAAAAAAAAACATAAGGGGTAACACTGTTGTTTTTGGCCGAAATTTTGACCCCCTCCGATCTTCTTGAAACTCTGGATTCTGACAGAGGGCCACGAGACTTCGACCAGCGCGCAAAAATGGAGGCTCTAGACCCTTCCAGAGCCGAGATATTGGATGTCAAAGTTTTGACCTGAAAAAAAAAACATAAGGGGTAACACTGTCGTTTTTGGCCGAAATTTTGACCCCCTCCGATCTTCTTGAAACTCTGGATTCTGACAGAGGGCCACGAGACTTCAACCAGCGCGCAAAAATGGAGGCTCTAGACCCTTCCAGAGCCGAGATATCGGATGTCAAAGTTTTGACCTGAAAAAAAAACATAAGGGGTAACACTGTCGTTTTTGGCCGAAATTTTGACCCCCTCCGATCTTCTTGAAACTCTGGATTCTGACAGAGGGCCACGAGACTTCGACCAGCGCGCAAAAATGGGAATCTAGACCCTTCCAGAGCCGAGATATCGGATGTCAAAGTTTTGACCCGAAAAAAAAAACATAAGGGGTAACACTGTCGTTTTTGGCCGAAATTTTGACCCCCTCCGATCTTCTTGAAACTCTGGATTCTGACAAAGGGCCACGAGACTTCGACCAGCGCGCAAAAATGGAGGCTCTAGACCCTTCCAGAGCCGAGATATCGGATGTCAAAGTTTTGACCTGAAAAAAAAACATAAGGGGTAACACTGTCGTTTTTGGCCAAAATTTTGACCCCCTCCGATCTTCTTGAAACTCTGGATTCTGACAGAGGGCCACGAGACTTCGACCAGCGAGCAAAAATGGAGGCTCTAGACCCTTCCAGAGCCGAGATATCGGATGTCAAAGTTTTGACCTGAAAAAAAAAAAACATAAGGGGTAACACTGTCGTTTTTGGCCGAAATTTTGACCCCCTCCGATCTTCTTGAAACTCTGGATTCTGACAGAGGGCCACGAGACTTCGACCAGCGCGCAAAAATGGAGGCTCTAGACCCTTCCAGAGCCGAGATATCGGATGTCAAAGTTTTGACCTGAAAAAAAAAACATAAGGGGTAACACTGTCGTTTTTGGCCGAAATTTTGACCCCCTCTGATCTTCTTGAAACTCTGGATTCTGACAGAGGGCCACGAGATGTCGACCAGCGCGCAAAAATGGAGGCTCTAGACCCTTCCAGAGCCGAGATATCGGATGTCAAAGTTTTGACCTGAAAAAAAAAAAACATAAGGGGTAACACTGTCGTTTTTGGCCGAAATTTTGACCCCCTCCAATCTTCTTGAAACTCTGGATTCTGACAGAGGGCCACGAGACTTCGACCAGCGCGCAAAAATGGAGGCTCTAGACCCTTCCAGAGCCGAGATATCGGATGTCAAAGTTTTGACCTGAAAAAAACACATAAGGGGTAACACTGTCGTTTTTGGCCGAAATTTTGACCCCCTCCGATCTTCTTGAAACTCTGGATTCTGACAGAGGGCCACGAGACTTCGACCAGCGCGCAAAAATGGAGGCTCTAGACCCTTCCAGAGCCGAGATATCGGATGTCAAAGTTTTGACCTGAAAAAAAAAACATAAGGGGTAACACTGTCGTTTTTGGCTGAAATTTTGACCCCCTCTGATCTTCTTGAAACTCTGGATTCTGACAGAGGGCCACGAGACGTCGACCAGCGCGCAAAAATGGAGGCTCTAGACCCTTCCAGAGCCGAGATATCGGATGTCAAAGTTTTGACCGGAAAAAAAAACATAAGGGGTAACACTGTCGTTTTTGGCCTAAATTTTGACCCCCTCCGATCTTCTTGAAACTCTGGATTCTGACAGAGGGCCACAAGACTTCGACCAGCGAGCAAAAATGGAGGCTCTAGACCCTTCCAGAGCCGAGATATCGGATGTCAAAGTTTTGACCCGAAGAAAAAAAACATAAGGGGTAACACTGTCGTTTTTGGCCGAAATTTTGACCCCCTCCGATCTTCTTGAAACTCTGGATTCTGACAGAGGGCCACGAGACTTCGACCAGCGCGCAAAAATGGAGGCTCTAGACCCTTCCAGAGCCGAGATATCGGATGTCAAAGTTTTGACCTGAAAAAAAAAACATAAGGGGTAACACTGTCGTTTTTGGCCGAAATTTTGACCCCCTCTGATCTTCTTGAAACTCTGGATTCTGACAGAGGGCCACGAGACTTCGACCAGCGCGCAAAAATGGAGGCTCTAGACCCTTCCAGAGCCGAGATATCGGATGTCAAAGTTTTGACCCGAAAAAAAAACATAAGGGGTAACACTGTCGTTTTTGGCTGAAATTTTGACCCCCTCCGATCTTCTTGAAACTCTGGATTCTGACAGAGGGCCACGAGACTTCGACCAGCGCGCAAAAATGGAGGCTCTAGACCCTTCCAGAGCCAAGATATCGGATGTCAAAGTTTTGACCTGAAAAAAAAACATAAGGGGTAACACTGTCGTTTTTGGCCGAAATTTTGACCCCCTCCGATCTTCTTGAAACTCTGGATTCTGACAGAGGGCCACGAGACTTCGACCAGCGCGCAAAAATGGAGGCTCTAGACCCTTCCAGAGCCGAGATATCGGATGTCAAAGTTTTGACCTGAAAAAACAACATAAGGGGTAACACTGTCGTTTTTGGCCGAAATTTTGACCCCCTCCGATCTTCTTGAAACTCTGGATTCTGACAGAGGGCCACGAGACTTCGACCAGCGCGCAAAAATGGAGGCTCTAGACCCTTCCAGAGCCGAGATATCGGATGTCAAAGTTTTGACCCGAAAAAAAAACATAAGGGGTAACACTGTCGTTTTTGGCCGAAATTTTGACCCCCTCCGATCTTCTTGAAACTCTGGATTCTGACAGAGGGCCACGAGACTTCGACCAGCGCGCAAAAATGGAGGCTCTAGACCCTTCCAGAGCCAAGATATCGGATGTCAAAGTTTTGACCTGAAAAAAAAACATAAGGGGTAACACTGTCGTTTTTGGCCGAAATTTTGACCCCCTCCGATCTTCTTGAAACTCTGGATTCTGACAGAGGGCCACGAGACGTCGACCAGCGCGCAAAAATGGAGGCTCTAGACCCTTCCAGAGCCGAGATATCGGATGTCAAAGTTTTGACCTGAAAAAAAAAACATAAGGGGTAACACTGTTGTTTTTGGCCGAAATTTTGACCCCCTCCGATCTTCTTGAAACTCTGGATTCTGACAGAGGGCCACGAGACTTCGACCAGCGCGCAAAAATGGAGGCTCTAGACCCTTCCAGAGCCGAGATATCGGATGTCAAAGTTTTGACCTGAAAAAAAAACATAAGGGGTAACACTGTCGTTTTTGGCCGAAATTTTGACCCCCTCCGATCTTCTTGAAACTCTGGATTCTGACAGAGGGCCACGAGACTTCGACCAGCGCGCAAAAATGGAGGCTCTAGACCCTTCCAGAGCCGAGATATCGGATGTCAAAGTTTTGACCCGAAAAAAAACATAAGGGGTAACACTGTCGTTTTTGGCCGAAATTTTGACCCCCTCCGATCTTCTTGAAACTCTGGATTCTGACAGAGGGCCAAGAGACTTCGACCAGCGCGCAAAAATGGAGGCTCTAGACCCTTCCAGAGCCAAGATATCGGATGTCAAAGTTTTGACCTGAAAAAAAAACATAAGGGGTAACACTGTCGTTTTTGGCCGAAATTTTGACCCCCTCCGATCTTCTTGAAACTCTGGATTCTGACAGAGGGCCACGAGACGTCGACCAGCGCGCAAAAATGGAGGCTCTAGACCCTTCCAGAGCCGAGATATCGGATGTCAAAGTTTTGACCTGAAAAAAAAAACATAAGGGGTAACACTGTTGTTTTTGGCCGAAATTTTGACCCCCTCCGATCTTCTTGAAACTCTGGATTCTGACAGAGGGCCACGAGACTTCGACCAGCGCGCAAAAATGGAGGCTCTAGACCCTTCCAGAGCCGAGATATTGGATGTCAAAGTTTTGACCTGAAAAAAAAAACATAAGGGGTAACACTGTCGTTTTTGGCCGAAATTTTGACCCCCTCCGATCTTCTTGAAACTCTGGATTCTGACAGAGGGCCACGAGACTTCGACCAGCGCGCAAAAATGGAGGCTCTAGACCCTTCCAGAGCCAAGATATCGGATGTCAAAGTTTTGACCTGAAAAAAAAACATAAGGGGTAACACTGTCGTTTTTGGCCGAAATTTTGACCCCCTCCGATCTTCTTGAAACTCTGGATTCTGACAGAGGGCCACGAGACTTCGACCAGCGCGCAAAAATGGAGGCTCTAGACCCTTCCAGAGCCAAGATATCGGATGTCAAAGTTTTGACCTGAAAAAAAAACATAAGGGGTAACACTGTCGTTTTTTGCCGAAATTTTGACCCCCTCCGATCTTCTTGAAACTCTGGATTCTGACAGAGGGCCACGAGACGTCGACCAGCGCGCAAAAATGGAGGCTCTAGACCCTTCCAGAGCCGAGATATCGGATGTCAAAGTTTTGACCTGAAAAAAAAACATAAGGGGTAACACTGTTGTTTTTGGCCGAAATTTTGACCCCCTCCGATCTTCTTGAAACTCTGGATTCTGACAGAGGGCCACGAGACTTCGACCAGCGCGCAAAAATGGAGGCTCTAGACCCTTCCAGAGCCGAGATATCGGATGTCAAAGTTTTGACCTGAAAAAAAAACATAAGGGGTAACACTGTCGTTTTTGGCCGAAATTTTGACCCCCTCCGATCTTCTTGAAACTCTGGATTCTGACAGAGGGCCACGAGACTTCGACCAGCGCGCAAAAATGGAGGCTCTAGACCCTTCCAGAGCCGAGATATCGGATGTCAAAGTTTTGACCCGAAAAAAAAACATAAGGGGTAACACTGTCGTTTTTGGCCGAAATTTTGACCCCCTCCGATCTTCTTGAAACTCTGGATTCTGACAGAGGGCCACGAGACTTCGACCAGCGCGCAAAAATGGAGGCTCTAGACCCTTCCAGAGCCGAGATATCGGATGTCAAAGTTTTGACCCGAAAAAAAAAACATAAGGGGTAACACTGTCGTTTTTGGCCGAAATTTTGACCCCCTCCGATCTTCTTGAAACTCTGGATTCTGACAGAGGGCCACGAGACTTCGACCAGCGCGCAAAAATGGAGGCTCTAGACCCTTCCAGAGCCAAGATATCGGATGTCAAAGTTTTGACCTGAAAAAAAAACATAAGGGGTAACACTGTCGTTTTTGGCCGAAATTTTGACCCCCTCCGATCTTCTTGAAACTCTGGATTCTGACAGAGGGCCACGAGACGTCGACCAGCGCGCAAAAATGGAGGCTCTAGACCCTTCCAGAGCCGAGATATCGGATGTCAAAGTTTTGACCTGAAAAAAAAAACATAAGGGGTAACACTGTTGTTTTTGGCCGAAATTTTGACCCCCTCCGATCTTCTTGAAACTCTGGATTCTGACAGAGGGCCACGAGACTTCGACCAGCGCGCAAAAATGGAGGCTCTAGACCCTTCCAGAGCCGAGATATCGGATGTCAAAGTTTTGACCTGAAAAAAAAACATAAGGGGTAACACTGTCGTTTTTGGCCGAAATTTTGACCCCCTCCGATCTTCTTGAAACTCTGGATTCTGACAGAGGGCCACGAGACTTCGACCAGCGCGCAAAAATGGAGGCTCTAGACCCTTCCAGAGCCGAGATATCGGATGTCAAAGTTTTGACCCGAAAAAAAAACATAAGGGGTAACACTGTCGTTTTTGGCCGAAATTTTGACCCCCTCCGATCTTCTTGAAACTCTGGATTCTGACAGAGGGCCAAGAGACTTCGACCAGCGCGCAAAAATGGAGGCTCTAGACCCTTCCAGAGCCAAGATATCGGATGTCAAAGTTTTGACCTGAAAAAAAAACATAAGGGGTAACACTGTCGTTTTTGGCCGAAATTTTGACCCCCTCCGATCTTCTTGAAACTCTGGATTCTGACAGAGGGCCACGAGACGTCGACCAGCGCGCAAAAATGGAGGCTCTAGACCCTTCCAGAGCCGAGATATCGGATGTCAAAGTTTTGACCTGAAAAAAAAAACATAAGGGGTAACACTGTTGTTTTTGGCCGAAATTTTGACCCCCTCCGATCTTCTTGAAACTCTGGATTCTGACAGAGGGCCACGAGACTTCGACCAGCGCGCAAAAATGGAGGCTCTAGACCCTTCCAGAGCCGAGATATTGGATGTCAAAGTTTTGACCTGAAAAAAAAAACATAAGGGGTAACACTGTCGTTTTTGGCCGAAATTTTGACCCCCTCCGATCTTCTTGAAACTCTGGATTCTGACAGAGGGCCACGAGACTTCGACCAGCGCGCAAAAATGGAGGCTCTAGACCCTTCCAGAGCCAAGATATCGGATGTCAAAGTTTTGACCTGAAAAAAAAACATAAGGGGTAACACTGTCGTTTTTGGCCGAAATTTTGACCCCCTCCGATCTTCTTGAAACTCTGGATTCTGACAGAGGGCCACGAGACTTCGACCAGCGCGCAAAAATGGAGGCTCTAGACCCTTCCAGAGCCAAGATATCGGATGTCAAAGTTTTGACCTGAAAAAAAAACATAAGGGGTAACACTGTCGTTTTTGGCCGAAATTTTGACCCCCTCCGATCTTCTTCAAACTCTGGATTCTGACAGAGGGCCACGAGACGTCGACCAGCGCGCAAAAATGGAGGCTCTAGACCCTTCCAGAGCCGAGATATCGGATGTCAAAGTTTTGACCTGAAAAAAAAACATAAGGGGTAACACTGTCGTTTTTGGCCGAAATTTTGACCCCCTCCGATCTTCTTGAAACTCTGGATTCTGACAGAGGGCCACGAGACTTCGACCAGCGCGCAAAAATGGAGGCTCTAGACCCTTCCAGAGCCGAGATATCGGATGTCAAAGTTTTGACCCGAAAAAAAAACATAAGGGGTAACACTGTCGTTTTTGGCCGAAATTTTGACCCCCTCCGATCTTCTTGAAACTCTGGATTCTGACAGAGGGCCACGAGACTTCGACCAGCGCGCAAAAATGGAGGCTCTAGACCCTTCCAGAGCCAAGATATCGGATGTCAAAGTTTTGACCTGAAAAAAAAACATAAGGGGTAACACTGTCGTTTTTGGCCGAAATTTTGACCCCCTCCGATCTTCTTGAAACTCTGGATTCTGACAGAGGGCCACGAGACGTCGACCAGCGCGCAAAAATGGAGGCTCTAGACCCTTCCAGAGCCGAGATATCGGATGTCAAAGTTTTGACCTGAAAAAAAAAACATAAGGGGTAACACTGTTGTTTTTGGCCGAAATTTTGACCCCCTCCGATCTTCTTGAAACTCTGGATTCTAACAGAGGGCCACGAGACTTCGACCAGCGCGCAAAAATGGAGGCTCTAGACCCTTCCAGAGCCGAGATATCGGATGTCAAAGTTTTGACCTGAAAAAAAAACATAAGGGGTAACACTGTCGTTTTTGGCCGAAATTTTGACCCCCTCCGATCTTCTTGAAACTCTGGATTCTGACAGAGGGCCACGAGACTTCGACCAGCGCGCAAAAATGGAGGCTCTAGACCCTTCCAGAGCCGAGATATCGGATGTCAAAGTTTTGACCCGAAAAAAAAACATAAGGGGTAACACTGTCGTTTTTGGCCGAAATTTTGACCCCCTCCGATCTTCTTGAAACTCTGGATTCTGACAGAGGGCCAAGAGACTTCGACCAGCGCGCAAAAATGGAGGCTCTAGACCCTTCCAGAGCCAAGATATCGGATGTCAAAGTTTTGACCTGAAAAAAAAACATAAGGGGTAACACTGTCGTTTTTGGCCGAAATTTTGACCCCCTCCGATCTTCTTGAAACTCTGGATTCTGACAGAGGGCCACGAGACGTCGACCAGCGCGCAAAAATGGAGGCTCTAGACCCTTCCAGAGCCGAGATATCGGATGTCAAAGTTTTGACCTGAAAAAAAAAACATAAGGGGTAACACTGTTGTTTTTGGCCGAAATTTTGACCCCCTCCGATCTTCTTGAAACTCTGGATTCTGACAGAGGGCCACGAGACTTCGACCAGCGCGCAAAAATGGAGGCTCTAGACCCTTCCAGAGCCGAGATATTGGATGTCAAAGTTTTGACCTGAAAAAAAAAACATAAGGGGTAACACTGTCGTTTTTGGCCGAAATTTTGACCCCCTCCGATCTTCTTGAAACTCTGGATTCTGACAGAGGGCCACGAGACTTCGACCAGCGCGCAAAAATGGAGGCTCTAGACCCTTCCAGAGCCAAGATATCGGATGTCAAAGTTTTGACCTGAAAAAAAAAAACATAAGGGGTAACACTGTCGTTTTTGGCCGAAATTTTGACCCCCTCCGATCTTCTTGAAACTCTGGATTCTGACAGAGGGCCACGAGACTTCGACCAGCGCGCAAAAATGGAGGCTCTAGACCCTTCCAGAGCCAAGATATCGGATGTCAAAGTTTTGACCTGAAAAAAAAACATAAGGGGTAACACTGTCGTTTTTGGCCGAAATTTTGACCCCCTCCGATCTTCTTGAAACTCTGGATTCTGACAGAGGGCCACGAGACGTCGACCAGCGCGCAAAAATGGAGGCTCTAGACCCTTCCAGAGCCGAGATATCGGATGTCAAAGTTTTGACCTGAAAAAAAAAAACATAAGGGGTAACACTGTTGTTTTTGGCCGAAATTTTGACCCCCTCCGATCTTCTTGAAACTCTGGATTCTGACAGAGGGCCACGAGACTTCGACCAGCGCGCAAAAATGGAGGCTCTAGACCCTTCCAGAGCCGAGATATCGGATGTCAAAGTTTTGACCTGAAAAAAAAACATAAGGGGTAACACTGTCGTTTTTGGCCGAAATTTTGACCCCCTCCGATCTTCTTGAAACTCTGGATTCTGACAGAGGGCCACGAGACTTCGACCAGCGCGCAAAAATGGAGGCTCTAGACCCTTCCAGAGCCGAGATATCGGATGTCAAAGTTTTGACCCGAAAAAAAAACATAAGGGGTAACACTGTCGTTTTTGGCCGAAATTTTGACCCCCTCCGATCTTCTTGAAACTCTGGATTCTGACAGAGGGCCACGAGACGTCGACCAGCGCGCAAAAATGGAGGCTCTAGACCCTTCCAGAGCCGAGATATCGGATGTCAAAGTTTTGACCTGAAAAAAAAACATAAGGGGTAACACGGTTGTTTTTGGCCGAAATTTTGACCCCCTCCGATCTTCTTGAAACTCTGGATTCTGACAGAGGGCCACGAGACTTCGACCAGCGCGCAAAAATGGAGGCTCTAGACCCTTCCAGAGCCGAGATATTGGATGTCAAAGTTTTGACCTGAAAAAAAAAACATAAGGGGTAACACTGTCGTTTTTGGCCGAAATTTTGACCCCCTCCGATCTTCTTGAAACTCTGGATTCTGACAGAGGGCCACGAGA